>ML685832.1:6902564-6956681 GCA_007922175.1 Pelusios castaneus
CTGTGCTGGGGGGCCGGCTCCGATTCGAGCCGGCCCCCCAGCTCAGCTCCCGGGCTCGGTTGTCCGGTTGACAACCGGAGTCAGGAGCTGAGCTGGGGGCCTGGCTCGAACCAGCGTGGGCAGCCGGTTCGGCCCAGCCCCCTAGTTCAGTCCAGGGGAGCTGCCAAACTGGGCAGCTCCCCAAAATAGTCAATTTCACTGCTCAGCTAGAGCAGTGAAATTGACATATTTGACAGCTCCAATGTCCCAGAGTGGCCTCGATTGGCACTCTGGGACATTTCCGGAGGCTGTCTATTGCGCAAAATGAGTACAGACGAGCATTACCGCGGAACAGCTGTTCCGCGATAATGCTACCACTCTCGTTTGGAGTGGTTTAACTGTTGCGCGGCAAGAGGGTGTTGCCGCACAACAGAGAAATTGCTCGTGTGTACTCAAATGGCTTTATTGCATGGTAAGGAGCCTTACCACGCAATAAAGTGATCGTGTGTACAGGGCCTCACAGGAATAGTTCCAGAGATGGGTGTTGGCTGTAGACTGGGGACTTGAGAGCAAGATGGAGTCGGGGCTGCTGCTTTTTATCACCTCTGGGCTTCTGCATTCTGTGTGCAGTTCTTTCCAATCAAATTGGAGTTGAGTCACATGTTCAAGTCCTAGTGACTCAACAGGTTCTCTTCTTCAGCCCATTATACTGGGGAGCTTCCTTAATGGGCCATTAAAGGGACAATGGCTAGGTAGACATTCAGTCTGGGGGAATTTCCCCAGACTCACGCCAATTAAAATATAACAATCATATTCCTAATTTCTAATATGAATACGAATCCTACACATAAACTATATAATCATTCCCCACAAATTATTACCTTTCTATTGACACCAAACATGGCATAGTTCCTATGGATTATAACAATTATAAAATATTAATACAAAATAATATCATAAATGGTTCCCTAAATCCAGACAGCGTCACACCCCATCTCCGGGAACAAACAAAAATGGAAAATGGTCAGAGAAGAGTAACAAAAACCAATCCCAGTGAGGGAAAGGCTTGAAGATGGGGAAAGTTTAAAGAGATTACTGCCAAGGTTTTCTAAAGTGACTAATACTAGGTGCCTCATTTTCTATATGCCCACTTTGAGATACCTTGAAAAGGCCTGATTTTCAAAAAGGTGTTGAGCACTCTTACTATAAATGTCAGGCCCTTCTAAACTCTCTTAAATCAAATCCAAAGCAATCCAACTTTGTGTAGGTACAGTGGCACTGAAGTCAGTGGAAACTGCTTAATATTTCATAGATTCTAAGGTCAAAAGGACCATTATGGTCATCATGTAACACAGGGCTTAGAACAGACTGAGATCCTTAAGTCTGTCACTAGAACACATTTTCTAATACTTTAATAATTCTCATGACTCTTCTCTGAACTTTCTACAGTTGAGCAACATCTTTTTTGAATTGTGGGCACTAGAACAGGACACAGTGTTATAGAAACAATTGAACCAGTGCCAAATACAGTAAAATAACACTTATACTCCCATTAAAGATTCCCTTGTTTATGCATCCCAGGATCACATTAGTTCTTTTGGCTACAGTGTTAAACAGGGAGCTCATGTTTAGCATGACCCCAAATCTTTTTCAGAGTCACTGCTGCCAAGAATAGAGTCTCTCATCCTGGAAGTATGTCCTATGTTTGTTTCCCCTCATGTATATATTTAGCCATCTTGAATATATATATTGTTTGTTTGTACTCAGCTTACCAAGGAATATATATCATTTTGAATTGATGACCTATCCTCTTAATTATTTACTGCTCTCTCAATTTTTGTGGCATCTGTAGATTTCATCAGCGATGATTTTATGTTTTCTCTAAGATCATTGATAAAAATATTAAATAGCATAGGTCGAAGAACCTATCCCTTGCACTGAAAACAGATCTGTTTGGTGATGAATCTCTGTTTACCATTATATTTTGAGACCTATCAGTTAGTACATTTTTAATCCTTTTACTGTATGCCATTTTAATTTTATATTGTTCTAGTTTGTTAATCAAAATGTTATACAACACCAAGTCAAATGCTTATAGAAGTCCAAATATATTATAACAACAATATTACTTTATTAACCAAATTTGTAATCTCATCATAAAAACTTAGTTTCATAGGATTACTTTTCCACAAACCTATACTGATTTGCATTAATTGTGTTACTGTCCTTTACTTCTTCATTAATGGAGTCCTCTTTGGCTGAACCATTATTTAGCCTGAGACACATTTCTAATTACCTGACTCTTCCTATTTACCCCTTTTAAAAACTGACAGAACATTAGATTTCTTTTAGTCTTCTTGAACTTTCCCAGTGCTCCAATGCTTATTGAAAATTAGCATTAATGGTCAAGTAAGCTTCTCAGACAGCTCTTAAAACTCTTGGATGCAGGAACATACATAAGAATATATAAGAACATATAAGAACAGCCATACTGGGTTAGACCACTGGTTGATCTATCCCAGTATCCTGTCTCCTGACAGTGGCCAATGCCAGGTGCTTCAGGGACTGAAAAGAACAGGTAATCATTAAGTGATCCATCTCATTATCTATTCCTAGCTTTTGGCAAACAGCAGTTCCTGCTCATCCTGGCTAATAGCCATTGATGGATCTGTCTTGCATGAATTATTTAGTTTTTTTTTTTTCTTCTCCATTATAGTCTTGGCCTTCACAACATCCTCTGGCAAAGAGATAAACATGTTGGCTATGTCTACACTTGTAAATTTAGGTCGACTTTAGCTAAGTCGACTTAGTGTGTCTACACCTAAATTTAAAGTCGACTTTGGGCGGAACTTACAAAGTCAACCTTGAGGGGGACCTAGGGCAGGTCCACGGTGACAGGGGGGGCACCCCTTTCCCAGTACCAGGGGGCTCAGCCTTTGCCGCATTGTACATGGGTACAAGGGGGCAAAGGGGGACAGGGACCCTGGCAGGGCATCGGGGCAGGGTGGGCAGGGCTCTGCCCTGCCCTGTGTGGGGGGGCATTCCATGACTTCCCTCTATGACTTCCATGACTTCTGCAGCTTTATCAGCTAGTGTGGCAGCCTTAGCAGTGAATGGAGCAGTGGCCCTGGGTATTGCTCCAGAACCCATTGGAAAGCAGTCCCTGGGGGTCTTGGAGCAGCAGGCAGCTGGGGCAGTCAGCCCCTGCCACTGAAGCAGAGGACATTCATCAGCCCCCAAGACTCCTTAGAGCATCAGAGCCCCCAGAACTATGGCGTCCCAGCAGCAGCTAAGATCAAGTCAGGGATATTTACAAAAAATGTCCATAACCTGTTCATGACTTTTGCTATAAAATCCCATGACTAAATTTTAGCCTTACTTATCATCCAACCTTTTTCTAATGATTCCCAACATTTTCTTAGCTTTTTTGACTGCTGCTTCACATTACATGGATGTTTTCAGAGAACTATTCACAATGAGTCCAGCATCTCTTTCTTGAGTAGTAACAGCTAATTTAGACCCATCGTTTTCTATGTATGGGTAGACTTATGCTTTCCAATGTACTTTATTTTGCATTCATCAGCACTAAGTTCCATCTACCAATCTGTTGCTCAGTACTTTATTTTGCATTTATCAGCACTGAGTTCCATCTACCAATCTGTTGCTGAGTCATCCAGTTTTTTTAGGATCCTTTTGTAACTCCAATTATCTGGACCTAATTGTAAAATAGCTAATTTTAGTAGATCCTGTTTAAAATCCTTCAGAGACACCAGTTAAACATGCTTATGTGTTTTGTTGATTTGGGGGATTTGAATGAATGATTTGAATGAGGTGACATGTCCAAAATAAACAGAATAAAGAGCTCTAATCTGGAGCTTCCATTTTTCCTTTTCTTATCCTGTAGGAACAAAGTGATATTCAATGCAGCTAAAGGACAGAAAATTTAAAACTGGTGGAAGGAAATTCTTTTTCACACAACATGTACTTATCCTGTTGGACTAACTGCCACAAGATATTATTATGATGAAGAATTTAGTATGAGTAAAACAAGGATTTGATGTTTATATAATTAATAAGAATACCATCTAGCATATCTATGTTTAAAACACCTTGCTGCTGTCAAAAAGAGGTACTGGATTAGATGTTTTATTCATAGAAAATCAAGCACTATGAAATAAAATGGTACCACTAGTCAGTTAATACAAACTTAGAGGAGTCTTAAAGAGAAATTGCACTTTGTTCACTGTTAATGTGAACTTTTTCTTGCTTCAGAGGTAAAGAAACTTTGTGCCAGTAAGGGGGGAAATTCTTGGATTCTTTTAAGGATCACCTTCCCTCCTATTCCTGCCAAGGTGGAGAATGGAGGAGCTCTGTGGCTAATTGGCTGAACAGAATGGTGCAGTGTAAGCTTAATGGTCTATTGACAGTGATATAGAAGGGCATGGACATTAATAGAGTAACTTGGATCTGGGAAAGCAGGCATGACACCCATCTGCTGCAGGCACGATGTCATGCAAATGTTTGGAGGGAAATTCAGCCTTGTTAAAATATAATAGATAAGTCTGTTGGATCTGCACTACATTTAGGACTATGGCATGGACCCTACAGAGGAATTTGGAGTGATGGCTGCATTGTGCAGGGAAATAAAGTAGGACTGGTCTGATATTGAAACAATGGTTACAATAAAATAAAGGAGTCCTGTGGCACTTTTAAAGACTAACAAAATGTTTAATGCATAATGGTTACAATGCTTGACTTTGTCTCATCCAGTATCCTTTGTACTTGTGGTGGCTTATTGTTCCAGGACAGTCAAAGTGAAGATGAAATCTTAACAAACTACTTTGCTGGACCATCATTAAGAGCAACTGTTGGAAATTAAGCAAAGAGAAATACAAAGGTTAAAAAAGGGGAAAGACATTGAGGAGGACTAAAGATGATATATTAGGGGGCCAATACAACAGAATGATTCCAAACTTCATTAACATCACATAATAAGAGGGTAAGATTTATTGAAAAGAAAACAGAGTTGCAGGTCCATTCAGAATAAGTAATCTAATCCAAAAAAAAGTGCCTGGGGAATACCACTTGAGCCACTACATCTCAGTAAGGAAGTTAGTGAATGATGGGGAAATACACATAATAATGATCAATCTCTTAATCTTCCTTTGCCCCACTGAGGGCATGATGAGGGTTTGCACTTCAAAAGCAAGGCACTTAGGGTGTGTCTACACTACACTTTCCTTAAGTCGACTTAAGGAAAATAAAGTCAACTTAATTAAAATTAATTAATTTTAATTCGACTTTAGGCTTAAGTCGACTTTTTAAAGTTGACTTAAGCCAGTGTAGACCTGGAGTAGCCCTAAGTCGACTTAGAGTTGACTTAGGGCTCTCCAGGACTCCCCTAATGCCCTCCCTGCCGGGGGAGGGGGGCACAGGGGGAGCTTGGCATGCCCCACCACAGGGCAGGGCAGAGCCCTGCCCACCCTGCCCCTATGCCCTGCCAGGGTCCCTGTCCCCCTTTGCCCCATTGTACCCATGTACAATGGGGCAAAGACTGAGCCCCCTGGCACTGGGCAAGGGGTGCCCCCCCTGCCACTGTGGACCTGCCCTAGGTCCCCCTAGCCCCTAGAAGTCGACCTAGGCATCCAGTGTGGATAGCTATATCTAAAGCACAGTTTAGAATAGGAATCCAGTTCACTCTGGCTATCATTTGGGGCCTCTAAATGCATAGAGTGCTATGGAGGTCCCTCTTGGGTGTGATCATCCACTGGCATAAATGTGCTAAACTCTTTCTGTTTTCTCTTCTTTCAGGATCCAGAGAACAGGTTACAGGACCTGGTGACTGGATATGCACACAGAGTATTTTGCATGTGGTCCACAGGTGGTTGACCAGTTGTGACATGCTTTACTACAAAATAAGACTCTGTAATGGTCATATTCATCATTTATATGTGGTTATGATGTTTCATACAAAGCATGCTTTGTAAGGTACCATATAAAAGATTATGATTTGCTGAAATTCATTGTTCCGTCAAAATATGTATCTAGTTATTTTGTATGAAGTTATGGAATTTTCCTATAAGGTTTTTAAAATGTTTTCTGAGTTTGGGATACCCGCTGCTAACTCTTCAGTGACAACAAAGATGCTGACCCACACTCAAACAGGTGTTAAGTGACCATCACAAGCATTGGGGAAATTGTAAATGAGATTTATAATTCTGTAAGAGATAATTGTGCAAGCACCATGCAATGGATATTGCTCAAATGTGTGAGTCAGCAAAGCCCACCAGGACATTCCAGGATCTTCCTTGGTATACAAAGAGAGTATAAAATAAGGCAATGTGGTGTCTGATCTCCTCTCTTCTCCCTGACCTACAAGAACAAGAATGATGGGAAGACAAAGACTTTGAGCTGAGGAGATTGGTTCCAGACTGAGAAGGCAATTCAGCATGTGTATTAGCTGTAACCTTCCTGCAACCTCCAGTGGGGTGAGAAAGGCTGTTTGATTCAAATCTCATTTATTCTGAAAGTTTAGGATTTAGAATGTGTGTTTTCTTTTTATTTTCTTTGGTAACTATCTCTGACCATCATACTTATCACTTAAAGTATATCTTTCTATAGTTAATAAACTTATTTCATGTTTTATCCTTAACAGTGAATTGCCTAAAGTGTTTAGGGAATCTGTCAAATCACAAAGCATGTCCGCTATCTTTAGATGAAGTGGCAAACTAATTAATGAGCTAACATTGTTCATGAGAAGGTCTTGAACAGTGTAAAATGCCATATTTCTGGGGGCATAAGGCTGGGGGATTTGCTGATGTTTCCCTGTATATGTTTCATGAGTGGTTTAGAGAGTAATCATGCAATTTAGCTGAGTCTGTCTGTGCATGTTGTTGACTGAGTGATAACAGCACCTGGATGGGTTTTCTACTTGTTCCTAGAAGAGTACTGTGAGAGATAGCCTGGAGAGCTAAGGGAGCACAGTGGGGATCCTGGTCATACCAGTTCTCAGTAGAAGTTCATAGCTCTGGCATAAACAGAGGGACATACTCTGAGATCAGAGCATGTCTTTTTCCATTTGTTGGCCAGGGCAGGAACACATGAATTGTTCAGTGTACACCTGAGAGAAGATAAGTAAAGAGGTGGAGTTTAGGATTAGGACAAAAAGATTATTCTAAACGTTTTTAGACATGATTAGGAGAGGAGCCACGTCCTTTTCTTGGGGCTAACTCCACCTTGACCTGACAATGAAGGCTCTGGTAAGGAATCTGCTTGGCCTGTGCTGGTGGAATCAGCTATGAGCAGGGTTAGTTAAAGAATCAATTATGTGAGCAGGAAAGTTTGGCTGTTGTTCATAATTAAGTTGCGTATCCAATACCTTACTTATTTAAGGAAGAGGTGGTGCATCTCTCCAATGTGGGCATGGGCATTAATTTGGCTGATATTAGGGAAGGAATGTTAAGAATCTGGAAATTTGGTGGAGTGGAGGAGGTGTCTGACAAACAAATTGCTGATGCCTTTTAATTGCAGGTGCCCAGTGCAAGCAATCATTTAGTAGAGTCTCTGATCTTCTGATAAACTGGAATTGGGATTAGGAAAACTCATCTCCTAAAGGAGGTGGGGAATAGAGTTGGGGCTCCAAGGGTATGTCTACATTGGAGGCTCTGTAAAGTCGATTTAATAACCTTGGTAGGTCAACTTAGAGAGTCCACACAGAAAACTCTAGTTGACTGCCAGCGTCCACACTGGCAGGTGCTAGATCGACAGAGTGGTGCACTGTGGGTAGCTGTCCCACATTGCACTGGGGCCTGGAGGCCAATTAGGTCGACTTAAGGGCATTCCCCGTCCACATTGGCTTAAGCCGTCCTTAAGTCGACCTAAGGCTCCAGTGTGGCTGTACCCCTAGTGGTACTGGTACAGTAAGGAGACTCTATCTATCACCATCCTCAACCTTCAGATGAGAGGGCTCTAGGACCAGGTAAATGGGGTAGGGTCTGGGAGCAGCTTTCACCAGGTAGAATGGATGTTGATGGCAGCCCTCCACCCATGATAAGGATTATAATAGGAAAGATAGCATGCACTGGATGAGTGATTGTCAGGGAGTTACCATCTGTGCTACTTAATAAAGTTGTGCCCTAGTTAAACCCTATCCCTGATGACTCATTTTATAATGTCCAGAAGTATAGATGTGACACCATGCTAAAATCAGAAAAAAACACTAGAATCCAGTTTTATGAAATTGGATACAACATACTTTCTTTCATGAACTCTGCAGTTTGACAAACCAGGTGTTGTAAAATAGAATACTTCAGTAAAAAATACAGCTTGATATCATATAGTTTGATGTTTAGTGCTTCTATGTGCTATATGAATCATATGGGATCTGCAAATCTGGGTTGGAAATCTTGTAAATGAAACATTTCTGATGAATTTTTCAGTGTATATTTCTTCCAGTTGTCCAGAAACACCTTAAATACATTCTTTGGCACTGTAGTTTAGCACTTTCATTTGTTGTTGTGGCTGGAACCCAGAAGAACAGGGATACATAAAAATAAAAAATACATTTGAGGAAAGCTCTTGGGATACTTTTGAACATCAAAGAAAAAAGGGTCGCATAACAAGTTTAGATTTTATTTATTGGAACCTGCATACTGTAAACAATAAATACACTGCTTATCCTTAGAACAGCTGAAATAGTGTGGCAATCATCTTTTTATATCAAATGTTTCAGTGAATGGCGAGACTTACAGAAATACCAGAAATCAGTCAGTCACTACTACTGGTCAAAGGGGTAAAAATATGAAATAAATAATTGCATCCAGTAACCAAGACTGGTGGTAAAAATATATATATTCCATCAAAGCCTGTATCTGCCCTAGTCCTTTTAGGGAAATCTCCCATTGTTTCTCTTCTGCAGGCACAGCAACAGTGGTGCTGGTTAAACAGGGTACCACTGTTCTTTCCATTGTGTTATCTAAACTGTTCAAAGCAGGTCATGATGGAATGGGGGGGAAACACTGGTAAACACCTGTACTCTTTAGATCTCTCAAAGTGCTATCATCAGTGGAGCTAGACTGATGACATGGCAATAATGTAAGGTTTGCTATAAAAGTTTAATGTAGACAAAGCCAAAGAAATAGAAATATCTTTTAATCACTGTTTGGAAATCCCAAATAGTCACTCACAGATGTGAGCAGATTTTACATGTTCTATTCAGGTTGCTGGATACCTATATATTTGGTTTATACTTGCAAATTTTATTTGCCTGTGCAAATCTTAGTTCTTGAGCATGCTAAAAATTGTGCAAATAAAAACTTCAGGCATAAATCTAGATACCAATTGTGCAGATATTTAATGTCATTCATGAATTTATTGAGTCTGATTCTACAGAATAACATGGTGTAAACTCCATTGAAGTTATTCCTGGAGTATGATGAAAAATAGGACAGATGTTGTAGCACTATTGACGTCAATGAGAATCTGACTCTTGCTCCCTACTGGGTATAGTTATGTTTTTTTGGGGGTGGTGGGGCGGTGGTGCATCATTCTTATCTATGTTTTATTTATCATTTTTGCTATTTGTTTTACAGTAGTTGTAATCAACAGTTACATTTTCAAAGTGTATGCAGTGAGGTTAAGCTACATTAAAGTCAAGTGAACAGCTAAATAGCTTGCATGCTGCTTTAAAAATTTAAGAGGAAGAAACTAAAAGAAAGAAATTTCACTAGCTACAAAGAGCCTCTATGTTTTTGCTTAACTTATTCAGTAGCTCCGTTTGCTGAGCTGTGGGCTGCCTGCTTCACTGGACACTGCGGTCTGATAATTGGAACTGCTGGTTACCTCTAGAACCATTACCTGTCACTTCATTGGTCCCACGATAATATGCAATGGGGTTCATTGTGCACAGTTGTTTCGAAATTAGTAAAGAAAACCTATATGAAAAGAAAGGCACATTGTTAAACAAGGCTCTTGCTTTACAAATAAAAATATACCCCACTGGAGTCATGGCCATTGTACTTACTCTCCAATTGTGAGCAAATTATAGGTTTACCTTGCAGCCAATCATCGCATGTGATTTTCTTATTTGGGTTCCGAAGAATGAGAAGTAGAGGAATAATCAGGGAAAGAAACTAAGCAATATGTAAACAAATCCCAAATACAACGACTCTGTCTTCCTTGGGAATAATGGAGCAGAACTTCTTCAGTCAGTACTCACAAAAAGATAAAGTACTTTTACTGAACTTTTAGTCTGAGAGTATTGCTCTGCAGGGAAACAGGATTCAACAAATAGGTTCTTTTTAAAAAAAAATTTAAGACACAAAGACAAAAGAAAGCAAACCCTCAAGCCATTGCAAAAGTAAAGTTAGAAGCATTAGACTGCAAAATGCTCCTTGTAAATTATTAATACCAACTGTAGCATCTGGCTAGCTGGATGCCCTCTTTGTAATGAGCATGATAGTTATTAATTGTTAAATAAGAAAATAATCTTAAAAAAGGATTTAAGTTTTCAAATAATTTGTAATTATGCAAAGAACAAGTTGGCAGAGGTGTAGACCCTTTCCCAGTTTTCTAATGGTCTATTTATTACCTCTAGAGAATCAGTGTAACAAGTTGATGTTATTTAGCACCAAATCCCTGGTAATGTTTTACACAACAGCAAGTGGCAAAAATGAGTTCATAGTAAATTTAGTCTTACCTTTATAAACAGCTATGGCTATATATAATTTCCCCTAGGTACATGGCAAGTCCCACACACAACAGTCCATCTTAATATCAAATAGTGAGGGAAAGACTAACCCTGAAATGAAATGTGACCATTTAAAAAATAGATCAAATACCTCCTTAGACATTTAAGGCAAAATCATAAGATCATTATATATATATATGTCTCCAATCTAACATTCTATATGATGTGCTATTTGGGGTATGTGATTCATATTGTGATATAGTAATAAAATAATGCATTTATGTTATGATTTATAAATAAAATTTGCCCCAAATATTAAGATTTTTAAAATGACTTCGCACTTCAGTAATTTAAACACTTAGAAAACCCATAAAACTGATTTTTTTTCCCACTTTTGTTTTTTTAAATCATTGGATCGGGTGCATACAGCCCGTTTTCTCTGCTTTTTTATTTTTTTGAAAAACATTAACATTGTCCAAGGAACAGATGAAATATAGATGTGATTATAAAAGAGTCCCTCCCCACCCCCACAAGACAAGGCATTACTTACTTTTAGGTTTAGTGATATGTCTGCCATCAACATTACTCCTTATTATTCTTGACATTTTCTCCATTATACCATGAGGTACCTCAGAGGATAGAAATAATCATCCAGAAGTGGAGATTAGCTAATTATCTATATAGTCTGAAGAATCCAGTGATATACTGGATTAAACATCAATTACAACACTTGGTGGTGTGTATTTACAGAAGAATATATCTTTGAAATTACCCCTACCAAAAATCTTGGAAATTCTCATAATCATTCCTTCCTTTCCATTTCTAAGAGAGGAAAGCTCATTTGCAACAGAAAATAAAAATGTCTAGTGTTTATTAAAAACATGTATTTGTTAACTACAATGCAATACATAAATACCACATTAGTATGCTATCAAAACTATTGTCCTTATTATTTGGTGCACAGAGCAATTAGTGATTTTATATTAGCACAGTACTCAAGGATAATGGATTAAAGAAAGTTGGTATGGTTTGGGAATGAGTACTTCAAAATTCCATTTTTATTTCATGTCTTAAGCATGTAGTACAATTATAAAGCAATTATGGTTGTATATTATAAAATATTCTTTATTGCACAAAAACAACAGAGTCCTGTGGCACATTTAAAGACTAACAGATTTATTTATCGCATGAACTTTCGTGGGAGAAAATCCCACATTGTCAGACGCTTTGAAGATGGGAAACTTATGGAATGGGAGGAAATTAAATGCAGGGGAGTGTCTGACATAGGATCAGGTGAGGCTGTAACAGCAAATCAAAATAGATGTTAGGATTCAAACACTGGGGAACAGCACATAGAGAAAAGTGAGGTCAAATCACCTGTTTTAATGAGAGTAAAATCTGTAAATTTCCCATCTTCAAAGAGTCTGACGAAGTGGGATTTTCTCCCATGAAAGCTCATGTGATAAAGAAATCTGTTAGTCTTTAAAAGTGCCACAGGACTCTGTTGTTTTTCTACAGTAGACTAACATGGCTAGCCCTTTGAATCTTTATTGCACAGTAAGTGTAACAAAGAGGGAAAGATAAGCACTGATATACATAAATTTGATACACATTCCTTACTCTATGAATTATAAAGCGTAATACACCATTAATATCTCAGTATACAAAGTATGATAGGTTCGTTGCTTGTTAAATCAATGGTGAATTAAAATGCACTGCCCCATTAAACTGATCAGCTGAGCTAGTAAGAAGTTTGATTCTTGTTGATATGTCACCAAAGGCACTATTAATTCTGTAATTCAGCAATCCTGTCCTGGATCATTTGGGGAGGCCTTGCTGTTTGGGTGGTCCATAGATAGGAGGGACAGATGCAAAGAAACCAAGTAAAAGAAGTAAGAAATGAAAGGACAATTAAAGTAACTGAATTAGGGGCAAAGTGTCCTATTTAGGGCATTGAAGTGAAAAGCTAAAAGATAAGATAGGACTTTTAAAAATAACTGATTTTGATTGAATTTGAGAAATAAGACCTGAAGAGCAAATGAGATGACTTACATTAAATTGGATGTGAATCTACTGAAGGAAATTTAAGTCTAAATTCTGCCTTCAGATTGACAACAAAAGGAGTTGTACATATTTATCTATATAAAGAATTTGGCCTTGCTTGTATTTATTATTTGAAGGCAATCAGTAATGAAGTAGCGGCAGAGTCAAAAAGATTGGAGGTCGATGGGCATGGTCTGTTTTCTCCCTTTCTTATTCTTTGCTAGTTCTTACTTTCTTTAATGTAATCTGAAATATACCTGGACTGTTCTATCTGGAAAGGTTAAAGGCTAGTATTTTGAAAGGAAACTGAACTCTGTTCTCAAAGCAAGAAGGGGAAGGAAAGAGTGATTGTTTATGTCTTGCTCACATGTGCAGTGAAGGCTGTAGTCTTTCTGAACAACTATGCCGCAGATGTAAAATCTTTTTATTTTTCTCTTCAAAATAACTTTATTATATATGTCCTGAATCATTTTATGATGATTATGGCTGGTTGGTGACTGTTTTGACAGAAAATTGTCTAAATAAAATTGACAAATTTCTGCTCTCAATGTAATATTTTGACCACGCTCCCAAATATTTTGATTTGAAAATGTTTTTGCAGTGACTCATGAGAACTGTAGAAAGGATGCCTATTCTCTTCTATGGTTCTGGATCCTGGGACAGAATATACCACACAGGGTGCACTGTGGTCAGGGGCTCCCATGATGCAATGCTTCCCCTCTACAAGGATGCATCTACACTTACAAATTAAGTTAATTTAAGGAGGCTTGAGTCGACTTAATTTACTCCGCATCTATACTGGAGCTGCTCCTTAAGTCAAATTAAGGAAAAGTTAGTTCGAATTAATAACACCTCGGTTTAATTCAAACTAGTGCTTAAGTCAACTTTATTAAGTCGGCTTAAGCCAGTGAAGACGTGGAGTAGTGCCTAGGTGGACCTTTTTAATCCTACTTAAAATGTTAAGTTGACTTAATAAGGTCGAAAAGGGGCCACATCTATACTTGAAAAGTTAAGTCCATGTCTGTTAAGTCGACTTAATAAGGTCCACTTTAAGTCGATTTAAAGTCCACCTTATTAAGTTGACTTTTCAAGTGTAGACATAGCCCAAGTACTTTATGGGAAATTTAATCTGATGAAGGAGATGGACTGCAAAAGAGAATAGCACATGAAATATCTGAACTACAGCACCAATGAAGCACCATGGAAATATTTCTGAAACAAATTATTTTTTATTTTTGAATTTTTACTGAAATATAGAAATTTTCCATAAAAAACTGATGATAATGATTTTTGACCAGCTCTAAAAGTTATGTCATCTAAGTAAAATAATTTGTACGTCACATAATCACCGCTGAGACACCAAGTGCTCACGGAAAGAAAATACCTGTTGTGGGAATTACTTCAGCTATTTGCAGGAAATATCTAGGTCTCTGTGAGCAACCCAAGTGTCATTCTAGGCTGGAAAAAGCCGAGCAACTTTGCAAATATATGGTCCAAATCTGACCTTTAAAGATATAGGAAAGCAAAATGGTAGAGAGGTTGTCTTACAAGTAGACTAGAGCTTTGATATGCAAGTGTATTGTTGGTAGTTATGATGTTTACATATGTCTTTTTAGAATCATTGAATCATAGAATAATAGGGTTGGAAGGGACCTCACGAGGTCATCTAGTCCAACCCCCTGCTAAAAAGCAGGACCACTCCCCCTAAATTACCCCAGCCAGGGTTTTGTCTAACCGAGCCTTAAAAATCTCCAAAGATGGAGATTCTACCACCTCCCTAGATAGCCCATTCCAATGCTTCACCATCCTCCTAGTGAGAAAGTTTTTCCTAATATCCAACCTTGACCTCCCCAGCTGTAATTTGAAACCATTGCTCCTTGTTCTGTCCTCTGTTACCCTCGAGAACAGCCTACCTCCCTCCTCTTTGGAGCAACCCTTCAAGTAGTTGAAGGTTGCTATCAAATCTCCCCTCAGTCTTCTCTTCTGTAGACTAAATAAGCCTAGTTCCTTCAGTCTCTCCTCATAAGTCATGTGCCCCAGCCCCCTAATCATTTTTGTTGCCCTCCGCTGGACTCTTTCTAATTTGTCCACATCCTTTCTGTAGTGGGGAGCCCAAAACTGGACACAGTATTCCAGATGCGGCCTGACCAGTGTCGAATAGAGGGGAATTATCACATCCCTTGATCTGCTGGCAATACTCCTACTGATGCAAGTAGGAGGTTAGCAAGGTAGATAAATTGCTTTCCTGTCTCACTGTTGTTCTATTGACTAAAATTTCAAAAGGAACACATGAACATTTATATGGAACCTGAATGTAAGGATACTATTTTTTTTCTTCTTTGAAGTTCAAGTAGTAAACACCTGTGAATGGCCAATTACCTTGTGTTAATGTGACTAGTTAACAGCGTGCTCAGGACATAGAAGGTGATAATTCAAAGCCACAAGCAATCATCTATTCAGTGTTCAAGGGAGTACCTGCTATCAAGAAAATACCAGTCAGCCTGCATGAATCTGTAAAAGACTTCAGTGGAGTGATCCTTTTTATCTCAGATCTGTCCAAGCTTCTCAGGGAAAATTTGGATTGCAAGATTGAGATCCCAATATCAGCCTGGAATCACCCTGCTAATTCTCATGGGAGAATTAGAACAAATTCTATACATGGACTATTTACTTTTCATTTCTCTGGACTGAATTTCTAACAAGTGAAACTGTGAAACAAAGGACTGAGAACCTGATGTATATGGACTTTCAAGTCATTTGTATGCATGTGATTGCTTTAATCCTTTAACAGTTCTCTTATTGTTCGTTTCTTTCACTTTTATAATAAACCTTTAGTTTTAGTTACTAATGGATTAGCTGGCAGCATGGTACTTTGGGTAAGATCCAAATTTATAGTGGTCTGGTAGTGTGGTTGATCATTTGGGGCCAGGAGAACCCTTTTGGTAAAGATCATGGAGTTTTATCTACTTACTAGACCCAGTGGCTGATTGGGGCCAGAGACTGAAATGAGTAAAGAAGGGCGAGGGTATTTTGTTTAGCTTCTTGATAACTAGTGCAGAGTATCAGAAGGATTCTTTGTGGATAGTAGGGAAGCCTGACTTCAGTGTCACCTACCAGTGCTGAGAGAATTTACTCTTATTTTGTAGCCTGCCCTGCCCTTACCATTTTCTGGTGGCTACTCTAGGCATGGACGAGTAACACCATGTGAAGGGTCTGTGTATATGGGAGATTATGGGAGTTGAGGAGGAAAAGACCTGCCCACTGAGCTGTGCAGAACCATCAAAGCTACTACAACTGAAGGATCTATAACTGCTCTGTCTTTGCTAGATGTGAGAAGAAGTGTTTGGCAAATGAATCTTTCTACAAGCAATGACTTCATCCTTTCTCTGGCTAGGTCTATCCCCAAACTAACCCTGTGGGATGGCCTGTAAATACTCTGGACCTCAGGCTCCCTAAAGGATTTGCTCTTAAGGAGTAAATCAGTTTAACACAATTTTTTTTTCTAATTTAATTTAGTCTTTAATACCTGCAACACACTATGTGGTATTTAAGCAATAAGCACAATATTCATGCGTTATTCTGTGGTTCACCTTTTTCCTGCCTCATATGAGAACTGAATCAAATAATAAAATCTCATAATTTGTCACGTGTCTTTGCAGTTATAAAATGATCTTTTTTATAGTAATATTTTACTGTTTATGGGTTTGACCTGCAAGGTGCTTTGTAATCTGATTCAATTCAGCAATATCCTTACACATGCCAATAATCATCCATTGAAGTCTGTGGTACTGTCCCCAGAAAGTTACTCACGTGCTTGTGTACCTTGATGAATCAGGATCTTGGTGGAATGCGTAGTCTTAAAATCCTTTGTTCATCAGTTTTCCTCATTTAAAATGGTGTTCTATTAGTTTCTGGACTCACACTGCTGTACCTGTGCTGAACTGTATAATAATTTCTATAAAATTAGAAAAAAACACTGAAACATAATAAAGTTGGAAATAATAGAATATGCAGTCATAGGTGGATGGATTGGGCAATCATAGAAAGGCAAACTGAAAAGAAAAATATATTAAACATTCAGAGTGAAACTATCTTTAAAACAAAACAAGAAAAAAAACCCCAACAACTCAATGGACATACAGAAACCTTGAGCTTCTAATACAAACTTCCAGCAAGAAAGAAGCTGAAATGAACTCAGTTCAATGGGGTACTTTAGGATGTACTCTTCAGACAGGAGGTTAACCAGTAAGGAATGGTCTCTTGCATAGATTTCATTGTATACTTACAAATTATGGAAATTCAGTGTATGAAGTAATGTTAGCTTCTGAAAATATTAAATAAATCAGTCTGTTCTATATAGAGGAACATGAAAGGGATAATAATACAGGTATACTGTACAATGGAACTCTATGGATAGGTAAAAGAAATTAAAATGAAATATTGTATGATGAGATAAGGAGGGCAGGTTGGGTTAACAAGATTTTGATTATGGATGATTTGATTTCAACCCATTTCAGGCTCTCCAGTATTAATTAGGGAATCTCTGAGGCATATTGTATAATGGAGAGAGGAAGAAAGGATATAGGCTATATTAAATGATTGCTTCCTTGGACAACTGTTAACAACCCAACAAGGAATAGTTTTTACCTAATCTAGATTGAATTCTAGCCAGTGGTTAAGAAAATAACAGTAAATTATTGAAGCCAATTTAGTCAAATGACCATAATACAGTTATATTTTCTGTCTTTTGGAAATATGAATAGATGACTTTACATGCAAATAGGGGAAATGCTGGAATGGAAAAGAAAGAAGAGTAAATGGGGTATGGCAGGGAAAATAGTGTGAATTAAAAGATGTCTCGTATTTACTGAAAAAGGAAAAAAACAGACTAAGCTGTTCTGCTTAATTAACTGACACAAATAAAAAAAATAGTATGAAAAAAAGTCTAATCTACCTTTAAGCCTTTGGTTTAAAAGGGATGTGACATGTATACAATTTTAAAAAGTATATGACATACATAAAGTCTTAAATGGTGTAGACAATGTCAGCCCAAGTTACTGTTTTCAGTCCAGCACACAGGGAGGCATAAATCCATACAAATGGAACAAAAGCAGGCCCATTACTATCCATGAAAAGTCAGCTGAGCCATAGTACACACAGTAGAGCCGTAGGGTCATTCCAGTGTCCCTTGTGCAGAATCTGTCATATCCCGAGATGCTAACATACCACATAGTCTTGTAGTATGGTAACAGCTGCATGAGTATTTCTCATTGTCTCTTGATACATATATATAGTTAGTAAATTTCATTCATAATCAAATACTAAAGAATTATCTTTACTCATAATCTTTACTCTTTCAGGCTGACGAAGAAAATAAAATATCAACAAAATACAAAATGAATGTCATTATAAATGAAGCCAATTGTAAGTAAGAAAACAAATATCTTTGTTACTTTCTTTATGTTCATTTCTTACAGTACATACAGATATTTTATTATTTGTTATATGGCTGATGGGCTGGATCACTTAATGATTAGCTGTTTTATACATTCCCTCTGAAGCATCTGGCATTAGCCCCTGTTGAAAGACAGGATATTGAACTAAATGAACCATTGATATGATCAGTATGACCAGTCTTATGTTCTTATGAGAGGAACAATCTTTCTTTTTGGTTGCAGCTCAAAGTAATGTCTTATTTGAGGTACAGTACTTTTTGTAGTTGAAGATTTAGTTTTGTAACTGAAGATTTATTGGCATATGTAGTATGGCATTCAGAGTCATGAGATTTCCAGAATCTTTATGTTGAGTATTTGTTATATTCTGTATGGCTTAAAGAATTGAGTTTAGATATTTATGAGAATGAGAAGAAAAAGGGCGACTGACTCTTACAAAGGAAGTTTTATTATAGTGCCTATGGTTACATACATTTAGTGCTAGGGAGCTGGATTTTATGTAGGATTTAGGTCATAATTGTACATAATTATGAATCTTAGTCTATATATCTCCTGGCTAGATGAAAATAGCTTTCAAAATTCATAGCAGTCCTTCAAGACAAAGCTTGATCTTATAGTCAAACCACCATAATCGGACTCAATAGTAGATCCAGGCAAGATGTTTTGACCAAAATTTTTTTTCAGTAAAAAAATGCAGTTTCAGTGACATTGAACCCTTTCACAAATTGGTGACGATTTTGCCAAATTGTTCCCTTAAAAACAAAAAGAAAAAAAAAAGAAGAAAAAAAAAGAAAGAAAGAAATTTGGAGATTTGGGTTCATTTTGTGATTCTGCAACAGACTTCCTGGGGCATCTTGGGAAGATCATATTAAATCTCTATGCTTTAGTTCCCCTTCTGTAGTATGAAGATGTGAATGGGCAGAGAGGCCTCATATTCGCTCCTCACTGGCAGTGAAAGGTTAAGGAAAGCCTGTTAACCCAGCTACACCTGCAGCCAGTGTCACGTATGGATAGGAGAGCAAAAGAGAAGACCCAACTCAGTTGGGGATGACCAAGTATGAGGACAAAACTCTGCTTCTCTTGACGAGGGAGAGGCCTGGTTGTATTGCTGAGATAGATCTTGCTTGCAAGCCAGATCACCCAGCCTGAAGAGATGATCAGATTCTAGGGAGGAATTGGCAGAAACATAGATTGTTTGAGTGACAAGACAAGAATAGTGGGGCTTCACTCAAGGTTTATATGGAAATCCTGATTTTGAATTGGGTATGTTTTGTTTCTAATTATGTTAGAACCTTAATGTGCCAGAAAAGGTAGAAACCTAGAGACATAGTCATACCAGTGACCTAGAGATGGAGACATACCATTGGAGACCCCCAGCTAGGTGATTTATGCCCTGAATGATTGAACACAAGGAGCCCTGCTCCAGCAACCCAATTACAAAGGACAATACAATTTCCTTTTCCCAACCCTTTGTATTATCTATTTACAATATAAACTCATCTGGTCAGGATATGACTTTTGCTCTCTGCTAGCTGAATATAATTAGGTTGTGGCTGACCATAGTACAAATAAATAAATAATAAAATATGATGGATTTTCCATATCATCCACAAAGCATTTTGTGATGAGTTGCTTATATATGTCAGTATACTTTCCAGGAATATGATATATTTGGATCGTATTTTGTTGCTCATTAGAATCAGTGGAACTCAATAGAAATCTGGTAGATTCAGGTTCCAGTCCTGTACTCACTTATACATATGGCTAATTACACACAAGACCCACCCAGTCCTATTAAGGTTAGTGTGACTATTCAAAGTGAGTAAAGGTGGAAGAACTGGGCATCTTAGAAGAATAAAACAGGCCCCTTTACCTACTGAGTGCCTAATTCTAAGCAGGGTAAGTTCTTTTGAAAATCCCACTGACTGGCTGTGCACGTCTTTAGGCATGCAAATAGCATTGTACACATGTATTCACTTTTATTAGTCAATACTGCTCAACCTGAGTAAGGGCAGCAACACTGGGCCCAGAACTGGAAAGGTTGTCTGTCTGGTGATACCCCATTCAAAACCATAATGGGGAAGAAGCTGAGAAGTGGGCAACAATAAACAACTCGATCTTACTTTGTGATATAGAAGGGTAAATGGATCTTCCAAAATGCACAATGGATCAAAGTATATAATCTCAACCTAGCCTTTGTTACCTCTAAAAATGCAGGTACTGGTTGGGTTTAGTGTTTGGGTGCAGGGTGGTGTCAGTAGTCTGTGGTCAACAGAAAGTCAAACTGGATGATCTGGTTGCTCCTTCTGGCCTTAAACTCTATGGCTCTGTCTACACTTTCATTTTAAGTCGACTTTAACTAAGTCGACTTAACTAAGTTGACTTAAAGTCGACTTAGTTAAGTTGACTTAGTGAGTCTACACTTAAAATTAAAGTCGACTTTGGGGGGAACTTACAAAGTCGACCTAGAGTGTCCACACTGGATGCCTAGGTCGACTTCAAGGGGCTAGGGGGACCTAGGGTAGGTCCACGGGGGCAGGGGAGGCACCCCTGGCCCACTACCAGGGGGCTCAGCCTTTGCCTGACTGTACCTAGGTACAATGGGGAAAAGGGGGTCAGGGACCCTGGCAGGGCATAGGGACAGGGCGGGCAGGGCTCTGCCCTGCCCTGTGGGGGGGCATGCCAGGCTCCCCCTGTGCCCCCCCATCAGGGAGGGCATTGGTGTAGTCCTGGGGTAGCCCTAAGTCGACTTAGGGCTTCCTCACGTCTACACTGGCTTAAGTCAACTTTAGGGAGTTGACTTAAGCATTAAGTCGAATTAAAATGAGGTGTTATAAAGTCAACTTAATTTTTATTAAGTCGACTTTATTTTCCTTAAGTCGACTTAAGCAAGCTGCTGAAGTCGACTTAAGGAAACTGTAGTGTAGACGCAGGGTAAATTAAGTCGACTTAAGCAAGCTTAAGTCAACTTAATTTACAAGTGTAGACGAAGCCTATTACTCTAACTTCAGAAAGGCTGACTGGGAAAGGAGTTTTACCTTTTTAACTAAATGAATCCATCTGTAATATTACCCTGACACATGAGGACTATGGAGATTTTGTCTCCCTGATGTGGAAGACTGCCCCAAATCACATCCTTAGGGGATGTTACATAAGAACATAAGAACATAAGAAAGGCCGTACTGGGTCAGACCAGAGGTCCATCTAGCCCAGTATCTGTCTACCGACAGTGGCCAGTGCCCAGGTGCCCCAGAGGGAGTGAACCTAACAGGCAATGATCAAGTGATCACTCTCCTGCCATCCGTCTCCATCCTCTGATAAACAGAGGCTAGGGACACCATTCTTAACCCCTTTCTGGCTAATAGCCATTTATGGACTTAGCCACCATGAACTTATCCAGTTCCCTTTTAAATATTGTTATAGTCCCAGCCTTCACAACCTCCTCAGATAAGGAGTTCCACAAGTTGACTGTGCGTTGTGTGAAGAAGAACTTCCTTTTATTTGTTTTGAACCTGCTACCTATCAGTTTCATTTGGTGACCCCTGGTTCTTGTATTATGGGAGTATTTAAACAACTTTTCCTTGTCCACTTTTTCCACATCAGTCATAATTTTATATACTTCTATCATGTCCCCCCTCAGTCTCCTCTTTTCCAAGCTGAAGAGGCCCAGCCTTTTCAATCATTCCTCATACGAGGCACTCTCCAAACCCCTAATCATTTTAGTTGCCCTTTTCTGAACCTTTTCTAGTGCTAGAATATCTTTTTTGAGATGAGGAGACCACATCTGTACACAGTATTCGAGATGTGGGCGTACCATGGATTTATATAAGGGCAATAATACATTTGCAGTCTTATTTTCTATCCCCTTTTTAATGATCCCTAACATCCTGTTTGCTTTTTTGACCGCCTCCGCACACTGTACGGACATCTTCAGAGAACTATCCACAATGACTCCAAGATCTTTTTCTTGACTCGTTGTAGCCAAATTAGCCCCAGTCATATTATAGGTATAGTTGGGGTTATTTTTTCCAATGTGCATTACTTTACACTTATCCACATTAAATTTCATTTGCCATTTGGATGCCCAATCACTTAGTTTTGTGAGATCTTTTTGAAGTTCTTCACAATCTGCTTTGGTCTTGACTATCTTGAGTAGTTTAGTATCGTCTGCAAACTTAGCTACCTCACTATTTACCCCTTTCTCCAGATCATTTATGAATAAATTGAATAGGACTGGTCCTAGGACCGACCCTTGGGGAACACCACTAGCTACCCTTTTCCAATCTGAGAATTTACCATTTACTCCTACCCTTTGTTCCCTGTCTTTTAACCAGTTCTCAATCCATGAAAGGACCTTCCCTTTTATCCCATGACAACTTAACTTACGTAACAGCCTTTGGTGAGGGACCTTGTCAAATGCTTTCTGGAAATCTAAGTACACAATGTCCACTGGATCCCCCCTGTCCACATGTTTGTTAACCCCTTCAAAGAACTCTAATAGATTAGTAAGACACGATTTCCCCTTACAGAAACCATGTTGGCTATTGCTCAACAGTTTATGTTTTTCTATGTGACTGACAATTTTATTCTTAACTATTGTTTCAACTAATTTGCCCGGTACTGACGTTAGACTTACCGGTCTGTAATTGCTGGGATCCCCTCTAGGGCCCTTTTTCAATATTGGCGTTACATTAGCCGACTTCCAGTCTTTGGGTACCGAAGCCATTTTAAGGGACAGGTTACAAATCTTAGTTAACAGTTCCGCGACTTCACATTTGAGTTCTTTCAGAACTCTTGGGTGAATGCCATCTGGTCCCGGTGACTTGTTAATGTTGAGTTTATCAATTAATTCCAAAACTTCCTCTAGTGACACTTCAATCTGTGACAGTTCCTCAGATCTGTCACCTACAAAAGCCGGCTCAGGTTTGGGAATCTCACTAACATCTTCAGCCGTAAAAACCGAAGCAAAGAATCCATTTAGTTTCTCTGCAATGACTCTATCATCTTTAAGCGCTCCTTTTGTATTATCATCATCAAGGGGCCCGACTGGTTGTTTGGCAGGCTTCCTGCTTCTGATATACTTAAAAAACAATTTGTTATTACCTTTGGAGTTTTTGGCTAGCCGTTCTTCAAACTCCTCTTTGGCTCTTCTTATTACACTCTTGCACTTAAGCTGGCACTGTTTGTGCACCTTTCTGTTTGCCTCACTAGGATTTGACTTCCACTTTTTAAAGGAAGTCTTTTTAGCTCTCAGTGCTTCTTTTACATGGTTGGTGAGCCATGGTGGCTCTTTTTTGGTTTTTTTACAGTGTTTCTTAATTTGGGGTATACAGTGAAGTTGGGCCTCTATTATGGTGTCTTTAAAAAGCGCCCATGCAGTTTTCAGAGATTTCACTTTAGTCACTCTACCTTTTAGCTTTTGTTTAACTATCCCCCTCATTTTTGTATAGTTCCCCCTTTTGAAATTAAATGCCACAGTGTTGGGCTGTTGAGGTGTTCTTCCCCCCACAGGGATGGTGAATGCTATTGTATTATGGTCACTAGTTCCAAGCGGTCCTGCTACAGTTACCTCTCGGACCAGCTCCTGCGCTCCACTCAGGATTAAATCTAGAGTTGCCTCTCCCCTTGTGGGTTCCCATACCAGCTGCTCCATGAAGCAGTCATTCAAAGTATCGAGAAATTTTATCTCTGCAATATGTCCTGAAGTGAAATGTTCCCAGTCAATATGGGGATAGTTGAAATCCCCCACCATTATTGGGTTTTTAAATTTGATAACCTGCCTAATTTCCCTTAGCATTTCATCATCGCTCTTACTATCCTGGTCAGGTGGCCGATAGTAGATCCCTAATGTTATATTGTCATGGAAGCATGAGATTTCTATCCATAGCGATTCTATGGAACAAGTGGATTCGCTTATGATTTTTACTTCATTTGAATCTACATTTTCTTTCACGTATAGTGCCACTCCTCCTCCCGTACGACCTGTTCTGTCCTTCCGATATATTTTGTACCCCGGAATGATTGTGTCCCACTGATTGCTCTCTGTCCACCAGGTTTCTGTGATGCCTATTATATCAATATTCTCCTTTACCACTAGGCACTCTAGTTCACCCATTTTATTATGTAGACTTCTAGCATTTGTGTATAAGCACTTTAAAAACTTGTCCCTGTTTATTTGTCTGCCCTTTTTTAATGTGCCAGATTCTTTGTCATGTGGCTGTTTATCATCTGATCCGGCCCCCTCACCATCCTTTTCTGTCCTCTGTTCCTGACTATAACTATAACTATAACCTGGAGATTCCCTCTCGTCAGACTCTCCCTTAAGAGAAGTCTGTGTCCGATCCAGCTGCTCCTCTGCAGCAGTCGGCTTTCCCCCATCCTCTAGTTTAAAAACTGCTCTACAACCTTTTTAATGTTTAGCGCCAGCAGTCTGGTTCCCTTTTGGTTTAGGTGGAGCCCATCCCTCCTGTATAGGCTCCCCCCATCCCAAAAGTTACCCCAGTTCCTAATGAACGTAAACCCCTCCTCTCTACACCATCGTCTCATCCACGCATTGAGACTCTGAATCTCTGCCTGCCTACCTGGCCCTGCGCGTGGAACTGGGAGCATTTCTGAGAATGCCACCATAGAGGTCCTGGATCTCAATCTCTTTCCTAGTAGCCTAAATTTTGCTTCCAGGACATCTCTCCTACCCTTCCCTAAGTCATTGGTACCTACATGTACCACGACCAGATGTTAGCATCTGTATGTAACTGGGCTTTCAGAACAGACAAGCTACCAAGAAAAGAGATATTCAGAATTGTTTGCCCTGAAATCATTTGGTGAAGAAGTCCCCATTGGACCTGGGGAAATGCTTCTGAGATAAATTGGACAGGAATGGGACTGCTGGAGGTAACTGACCGAAACAATAAACCTGCCATAATCGCAGAAAAGTGTGGGCCACCATTCACAGGCTCAACCTTCATGGGAAACAACTAAAGCACATTGTCAGAATCTCTCAAAACTAAGTCACACACCAGCTCATCCTGAATGGTGAACTAGGCCACAAAGTGAAATGCAAAACAAAACAAGTCAAACAGTATCACACACTGATAAAAAAAATTGCAAAATCCACAATAAATAGCTCATCACTGAGGAGCTGGCAATAGTCATGAGAGCTTTGAAATGTGGAAACACAGCTGGACTGAGTGGTATATCTGATGAATTATTACTATGCTTTAGGATAAAAGTAAAGAAGTGGCTGCTTTAACTCTTTCATGGAGACAATGCATGCTATATAAGCAGATGATAATGATTAGAATAGTGCCAACAATGAAATGGCAGCTGACTGATGATCAAATTGGCTTCCACCCAGGATGTTCGATTTGGTAGCCAGTTTCCAAACCTAACTGAATATACTGAAGATGACTTTGAATCCTGCAAAATGTCATGGCTGTGTTTGTTGATCAACTGGTTGCTTACAACTGTGAACCATCATGCACTTCTACTGAAATTGGTAATAATTCTGAGAAATAACGAGACAGTCCAGGTCATTTCCTCCCTGCTTGAGAATCTTTTGTCAAGATGTTTCTTTGTCATGAGGAAAGGTTAGAACAGTCTATGGTAGTCAATGGAATGGATGTCTCCATGGTTCAGTACTATATCCCTTGCAGTTTGATGTCTACACAAATTACCAACCAAAATTCCCCAGTGTGCAGAGATTCATTTATGCCGATGATCCATGCATTGCCACCCTGATGGAAGGATTTGAAGACAATGAGTGCATTCTAACTGGTTCCCTGAGTGTACTTGGAAAGTAACATTACATATTCTTTCGGACTGCCAACCTAGCAAGACACAAGTGTGCCCCTTCCATCTGAAACTCCAATAGGACAAGCAAAAATGCCATATATAATGGGATGGTACAATCTTTGACCACAATTAACATTCAAAGTACCTTTAGGTTAAATTAAATCAAAGGCTGCCATTCAAAGAGCATCTTAAGAAGTTGAAAAAGAAAGTGAACTCCAGGAATTAGCCAATACAAAATGGGGAACTGATCTCAAACCATTCTAACCAACTACTCTTGCATGTTATTGAACTGTGGAGTATTGTGCCACAGTATGATCATGCTCTAGCCATGCACACATAATTGACATTGAACTCAGTCAATCCTGTAGGATCAACACAGGGACTTTGAAACTGACTCCCACACTGGTGCTATATTGCTTCTTGAGGATTACACCACCATTAGTTAAGTACAAGACTTCAGGAAATAATAAACAAAAACAGGTGCATGATCCAAGATATTCTCTGCATGGAACATTTTGCCACCAAAACAGCTGAAGTACACAAAGAGCTTTGCCTCTGAAAATCTCTTATCCCAAAATACCACTGTGGAAGGCTACAGAGTAATAAACTGGTTAAAAATGTCAACGATCTTGGAGAACCTGGCCCCTTCAAAACAACCCCTTCCATGTATTGCTTCAGAAGAAATCACTGGTGTAATCTAAATCAAATGAAAGTGGGAATGGCAAAGACTAGTGACTATATGACTGAGTGGATGCTGGGGAATGACCCTAAATATAAACTTGGAGAGCCTGGACAAGCACTTGAACACTGCCTGATGCAGTTCCATATCAACATTTTGTACTCTCAAAGACCTATTTGAAATAAGTGACATGCACCACCTGATCTTGTCTTCACTTTTGGAGCAAAAAGCTATGATGATGATTCCCAGACACATATCATACTTAAGCCCAAGTATGATCCTCAAACCAGGTGAAACTAGATATTTCCCCATCTGTCTTACCAAGGTACTCTGATCCAGCATGCATGCTCTGAGCCTGGTTAAATCCACACAAAGCTACAGGGGATGGTGATGGGGGGAGAGGCTACCTTAGAATCTGGACCACCCCAATAATTAGCCTTCACACCTATCATGGTGAAGACTATAGTTCAATTCCCCCTCTACCTCATGATGAGAAGGCATTTAAAAAGGGGTGTCCCACCTCTCAGCTGAGTGCCCTAACCACTAGGCTGATGCAGGTGATTCTGTCCCTCCTATGAAATCCATTTTGCTGTATATAAATAATATGCTCTAGAACAGCGAGAGAGAGAGTAAGAATTATTAGTCCTGTGGCTTGCAGGAAGAGATAGGTGCCCTCCTCCAGCTACTAGCTTTTAGGCTATTCCCTATGTACTGTGCTGACTTTCCTGAACCACAGTCTCAGGCTTCATTTTCCCCTATCCCTTTCCTTTCCGGGATGCCCGGGAGCAGGCAATTCTCACCTGTTGTCTGGACACCTTACGACATTAAAAATAAAGAAGATGGGGAATTAGATGGAAATCCTTTAATCCTCTGCAGTAGTCCTTAATACTATGATTTTTTATAGTTGGTGGTTCCTCCACCTGGACGGGAACTGTATGCACTGGTGTGTGTACTTCTGTTGCCTCCAGGAATATAAATAACGTATCTTATGCAGACAATAAACACCCAAAAGAAAAGCAATATAATTTTACTTAAAAGTTATCCTACCATGCAATAGAAAAATGCAATATTTGAATATAGATCAAGTTGTTATTTCTATATCAGATCAATAGGTGCTATATTGGCTCACCTAATGACTGCAGCATTCAACAGGAAGTTGCAATGTAAACTGAACCTACGCTCCTAACATTATATACAGAGCTACTCCATCCCCTTCACACTCTCCCTTATGTCCTGGGCCTTCTCTTGGATTTGTGCACAGGAGAAACAGGAGTTCAGGCTAGCCCTGTGTAAGTCTGGCAAAGATGGTCAAGTTGAAACAAGGAAAGAGGCAATTTTGTATTGTGACTGGCTTAGGTTGCACAGTACTGACTGGCAATAAAAGTTGTATATTAGAGAACAATAGCCCAGAAATAACTCTTTTTTTCTCAATTGTCATAAACCAAATTCACATTTGCTGCACAACCAACAGTCTTCAGCTTCTGTTCTCGATTCTATCTGTGAAGAAGGAATCCATGAGCTAAGACTCAATGGCTATGTCTACACTGGCAAGTTAGTTCAAATTAAGAAAGCTTAATTCGAACTAACTAAAGCCATAGCTACACTAGGCTTTAATTAGTTCGAATTAAGGGCTTCCTTAATTCGAACTAATAAGTTTGAATAGGGTATTCATACTAAGTGTTAATTTGAACTAGTTAGTTCGAATTAACCAATGTGGCCATGTTAGTTTGAACTAATTGCTTAGTTCGAACTAACCGGCCCATTGAACTCAATGCAATTCACTAATTCGAACTAATTAAAATTAGTTCAAATTAGTTAGTTCGAATTAACTAATTCAAACCAACTTTAGTAAGTGTAGACATAGCCAATGTGAAGAAATTATCAACTGTGTGAAGTCTTAACTCTGGTTACCTATCCCAGGAAACTTAACAACAGGACTCTGTCCTGGCTTTTCCTTGGTCCAGACCCGACAGAGAGCAATAGCTTCTATTCTAACTCCCTGGCCACAAAATGGAGACTGTCAGTACCCTGCCTCAGTCTATGATGCAAGAACCTCAGTAGAGTTCCAGAGAGTGCCCCTCACTGTATCATAGAACTTGCAGTCCTTCAAGGCAGAATACGGAATATAGAGCTGTGTCTGATAAGGATGCCTCTGAAAGGATTTGGAAGTTTCTCAGGCTGCATGTACACTGGTAAATTAAGTCAACTTAAGCTTGCTTAAGTTGACTTAATTAACCCTGCATCTACACCACAGTTCCTTAAGTTGACTTAAGCAAGCTGCTTAAATTGACTTAATTAAAATTAAGTTGACTTTATAAAACCACCTTCCTAGTAGACCTAAGACTTAAGTCAACTCCCTAGAGTCGACTTAAGCCAGTGTAGACGTGGGGTAGCCCTAAGTTGACTTAGGGCTACCCCAGGACTACACCAATGCCTTCCCTGCTGGAGGGGGCACAGGGGTAGCCTGGCATACCCCCCACCTGGCAGGGCAGAGCCCTGCCCACCCTACCCCTATGCCCTGCCAGGGTCCCTGTCCCCCTTTGCCCCATTGTACCTAGGTACAATGGTGCAAAGGCTGACCTCCCTGGCATTGGGCAAAGGGTGCCCCCTGCCCCCATAGCCCTCCCCTAAGTCCCCCTAAGCCCTTAGAAGTCTACCTAGGCATCCAGTGTGGACTCTCTAGGTTGACTTTTCAAGTTCCCCTTTAAGTCGACTTTAATTTTAAGTGTAGACACACTAAATCAATTTAACTTAGTTAAGTTGACTTAGTTAAAGTCGACTTAAATTTCCAAGTGTAGACATAGCCTCAGAGAGGTGTACGCACCCATTGCTCAGGTAGACTAGGTGCCACATCCATGGTCTGCGGATTACACTGGGGGACTTGGCAACAAAAAGTTAAATTTTGCAAAACCTAAGTCCTTTTGTGGGTCTGGATCAAGAAGTACCTAGCATTAAGGATCATTATGGTCCAGCAGAAGTCTGTCTATTCTGACAGTATTTCTAACCATCTGTAATCACAAAGCATTGGCTTTGCAATGCCTAAGTCCCTTTGTGGATCTGAGTTTCTGTGACTAAAGAACAGTAATGAATGACCTTTATAACTTGCTTTTTGTGCCTCTCACCAGTCTTATATTTATACAGAGATTTGTTTAAAACCTGATAAACAATCTCATTTCACTTTTAGTGACAACAAACTCTGATAAACAGCAATGCCTTGACCACCTTGCATAACTTTATGCCACATGTCATATGTGTTGTTTTCCCATTCATTTTAGATGCATTTAAAAAGAATAAAGAATACAGCTGTGGGTTTCATAATATGTCACATTTGGTTGGCCAAATTATATTAGTGCTATCAGGTGAGAAGCTGAATTAATTATTGAATTGTCCCTTTGGTCTGAGCAATTAGCCAACATTCAGGGCCTTACCATTAGGAGGACAAATCACAAATGTATGTTGAGAGACAGTATTTCTGTGATATGATCCAGTTTGTTTTCTAAAAATGTGCATAGAGTCCTGTTTACGTGAACTGAAGAACAAACACCAGCAGGCATTTTCCTTGTGCACAATTTCCAAATCTGCCTCTCCATTCAGGTCTATTCTCCAATGAGCTCTGTCTTTCTTATCCTTCTCGGTGTCATGCTCATGACTGCTCCTCTCATTGCCTGCTGTCTTTTGTCATGGTTTTCTGCCTATAGCACACATACCATGCACCAAACCAAATCCTAATCTCTGCATTTCAATCACAGAACCCCTCAGCCCACATAGTTTAGCTTCTGATGAGGACTTGCAATATTATTTGTAGCTTTTCGAAGGGGGTTCTACTGTTTTGCTCTATTTCACTATGTAAAGGGGCTAAGTTGATTCAATTTAACCTGAAAGTAGAGGGCTTTAATACATGCCTCAACTTTTACCAGGTCTTTGTTGTCTACAGATCAAAATCCCACTTGATGAGATCAATTAACATCTTCCAGCATAACAATATAATACATTGTAGCAATTATTTCTTACTGTATTAAATTGTATATAAATCTGTCTCTTATTAATATTTTCTTCTTTCCATCTAGCACCTATTTTATTACTCTCAGCTATTCCCCAAGAAGTATTTGTTAGACTAAAAAGGAATGCATGTTTGGGCAAGTTGTATTCCTCTATCCTTCTAAATCTTGTGATTAGGTCCTGAAAATAAGCAGTTAAAAGGCACTTTTAAGTCTTAGTTTTACCTTTAGATTATTCATGGAAAGGTTTTCTGCCTAACCTTATTGCCAAACAGATGCTTTAATGTGACAGGCTTATCCCTGTTAGCTCTTTAGTAAAAACTCTTCTTTGTGCTATTGTAAGTGTTTTGGTTTGATGAAAGAAAAATATAGTCCCTTTATAGACTCATTACAGTGTATTGCTTTTTGTGAATAATTAATTTGATAAAACTCTACTTTTTTATTAGTTCTTTCATATTCATAGTTTACCTTTTGTTGCTGAAGATGACAAGATAATACAGCACCATATTGGAAGCACTATAACCAACAGGTGAGCACTTTGCTGTTACATAGGAAATGTATCCTTTGTAGTCTTATCTTATTGTCTGTAGATGTCATCTAAGACCTCTTTCAGATTTTTTTTCACACATAATTTGAATGATTCCATATCTGAAGGGAAGAACAACAAATCCAACTAAAAATTACAGTATTTCTCACCTCTATTTGACTTTATCAAAATATACCATGGAAGAAATGTGTCACATTATGCTATCACATAAAATGAAAAACAGTAAACAAATACAAAGGAACGATATGAGATGCCAGTCTTCTATCTGGTATTTTGGCATAAGTAGCAAAGATGTAAAATGTCTGCACTTACAAGGGAATATCTGAGGACTAGAGTGAAACCTTTCAAAAAGGGAGCTAAAACCATAATAGGGATATTCAGAAACAAATTCAGCTTAAACATCAGTTTCCTGGGGGAACTATGAAGAGCATATTCTGTGCTTTTGAGAGAAAGGATTGCTTTTAAATAAAATAGGGAGCATTACTGCTTTAAGTTGTTGCTTCCAGATGCCCAGTAACTCTAGTTTAGTTGGTACTGACTGTACTCGCCAATCCTCTCACAGTAGAACTAGAAGAAAAGGGGATTACTACTGTGGTTAGAGCAGAGAGGGAGAGACCTTTACCATTTTAGTTATGCATAGAGTAATTTACGTTTCACTAGAAGAGAATACTTAGAAAGGAGATTGGCAAGGCAATCCCTATTAGCATCTTTCTGCATGGTTACATTGTATTGCTTTTGCAATTAAAATACATTACTGTCAACAGACTACACACACACACGCACATACTCCCACAGAGTGGTAATTTAGTAATCAAGAGCTTCTATTGATTTTTGCACCTAAAAGATATAAAAGGTCTGAGTGTTCTTGTTTTTATGGTGGTGCCCAAAGACCTCAGGCAGGACTGGTGCAGAACGAGGGCATTGGGTGGGGTTTAGCTAGTGCTGGTGCCCCTGGCAGCTGTTGCTGAGTTATACCATGTGCTTAATTATGTGGCAAAGTGACAATTCTGTGGTTTATTATCTGTTTGTATCACAGCTAATAGACTGTAAATTATTGATATTCCTCTTCTATTTCTTCTTTAGGTGTTTGGGCTTTATTTCCTTAAGCCTTAATTAGATGGATTCTCAGTTACTGCTGTTTTTAATTTATACTGTGGTTGCACCCAAAGGCCCAATCAGGATCGGGTGAGGTGCAAACACACAAGTTATATGCTCATTACCACAAAGAGCTTACTGGTTTTTCATTTTTAAATGACTTAAGTGATTTGAAGCCATTCTACTCAGATCGGACTCCCTGACATATGTACATTCATCTCTCCAAGCATATTTGAAGTATATTCTCCTATTGTTTTACAACTTTAGAGATAAAGTGGCTGAATATTTTATTTATATGTTGTGTCAGGGCTTTTTTTTTACTGAATATTATGACTGGTAATATAACTTGGTTTCTGAAAAGGAAAAATACCAGTGTTTGAATACAAAATTCTATTTGTTACTCTAAGAAGTGTTTATGTGATGTGTTGGTGCATACCAGCTGGAGTATAAATTCTACTGTGCACCCATATGTCATGCATTAACTATCCATGTAGGCCACGAGGACATACATTGAGAGTTCCACATTTCACATTAATGTAACATTGTTTGAAACGGTTTGACACTGTTTGGATAATGCACACACACAGAGTGTAAGATAAAAATGCTACACTATACATTTCTGAGCAGTACTGGAATGTTTATTGGGACAACTGAATCACTTGCTTACCACAGGAAGATACCAGTGAGACTCACAGATTTGTCATTGAAGTATCTATTCTATTTGTAGAAAAGGGAAGATTTTGAAAGGAAATGTGGTGGTTTAGCAGCTTGAAGCTGCCAAATGAATCAGCATTGCATGTGTCATCAGATATGTCCAAAGGTCATCCTGACTTCTGCAACAATATTCTGTCTTTGACACATCTTGATCAATCTTGTCTAAAGCACTCCATCTGGGCCAATTAACTTACCTGTAGTTGCTGGCTTGGCTTCTTTTTATCAATGGTTTTGCACTGCTGCAGATTTTTTTCACTGAGACCCTCAGTAAACTTCAGATATCCAACACATTAATTAAAGAAGCAACCATATAAACATCCTCTGTTTGGGAAGCATGTAAAATATGCTCTCAAGTTGTTAAATAGGAGTGACATTGTGGGTTCGATAGATAAAGTTTGAATATAGAGTTTACTTCAGTGGTGTAACACTGTTTAGTAAATACCATTTTAACAATAAAATGTAACAAAAAGAAAGCTTGGATGAAAAATACCACATCCCATTCTGTCATACGGTAGCTGGCCCTCTGAGACAACTATTAAATACAACAACCAACATAAAAACAAATACATTCTAGAGAACACAACAGAAATGGCAAAAAATACAGTATAGGAAGGTCAAAAGAGATCAAACTAATGCCAGAGAGCAGAACCCACCCATTCCTTCCATTGTCTGCCATTCTGTTGAAAGGAGAATTCTGACACTGAAAACTTATCACATCCATCATGTCTAAAGTCCAATTAAATCAGAAATTAATCATGACAAATAGTCCTTGTCTAGTCCTATAACTGCTCCATCATTTTTTAGAAAATCTGTTGCATAGTGCTGAAGATGTTACAGGTATGGCTCCTTGGTACACAGAAACATGCTACTTGATGGAAGACAGAAGACAAAGAAAAACAATCATAATCAACAACAATAACAGAATACTCAGTCATGACTCAATACTTTCATACCTTGTGCTGGTCACATGCTGGCACCTGTGATATCTAGGAAAACTACAATGAAACATATTCTCGATTCAATGTAATATTCCTCTACCCCAAATAGCAATCTATTTCCAATTCCCACCATATAGCTAAAACACGGCCTAACATCCACTTCTTCACCCATTTGCCTTGAACGTACTCTCAAAGGCTATGTCTACACTTGTGAATTTAAGTCGACTTTAGCTAAGTTGACTTAACAAAGTCGACTTTATGATGAGATGACTGGATTTGTGGATGCGGGAAGAGCAGTTGATGTGTTATACATTGACTTTAGCAAGGCTTTTGATACTGTTTCCCACAGCATTCTCGTTGGCAAGTTAAGGAAGTATGGGTTGGATGAGTGGACCGTAAGGTGGATCGAAAACTGGCAAGATCAACGGGCTCAGTGGGTAGGAATCAATGGCTCAATGTCTGGTTGGAAACCGGTAACGAGTGGAGTGGTCCAGGAGTCAGTCCTGGAGCCAGTTCTATTCAACATCTTCATTAATGATCTTGATGATGGAATAGACTGCGTGCTTAGTAAGTTCGCAGATGACACCAAGTTGGGGGGAATGGTAGATACTCTGGAGGGCAGGGACAGGATCCAGGGAGACTTGGACAAATTGGAACACTGGGCCGAAAGAAACCTCATGAGGTTCAACAAAGACAAGTGCAAAGTCCTGTACTTAGGACGAAAAAATCCCATGCGCTGCTACGGGCTGGGGACCGATCGGCTAAGTAGCAGCACTGTACAAAAGGACCTGGGGGTTATGGTGGACGGGAAGCTGAATATGAGCCAACAGTGTGTCCTTGTTGCCAAAAAGGCCAATGGCATATTAGGCTGCATCAGTAGGAGTATTGCCAGCAGATCGAGGGATGTGATAATTCCCCTCTATTCGACACTGGTCAGGCCGAATTTGGAATACTGTGTCCAGTTTTGGGCTCCCCACTACAGAAAGGATGTGGACAAATTAGAAAGAGTCCAGCGGAGGGCAAAAAAAATGATTAGGGGGCTGGGGCACATGACTTATGAGGAGAGACTGAAGGAACTAGGCTTATTTAGTCTACAGAAGAGAAGACTGAGGGGATATTTGATAGCAACCTTCAACTACTTCAAAGGGTGCTCCAAAGAAGAGGGAGGTAGGCTGTTCTCGAGGGTAACAGAGGACAGAACAAGGAGCAATGGTTTCAAATTACAGCTGGGGAGGTCAAGGTTGGATATTAGGAAAAACTTTCTCACTAGGAGGATGGTGAAGCATTGGAATGGGCTATCTAGGGAGGTGGTAGAATCTCCATCTTTGGAGATTTTTAAGGCCTGGTTAGACAAAACACTGGCTGGGGTGATTTAGTGGGAGTGGTCCTGCTTTTTAGCAGCGGGTTGGACTAGATGACCTCATGAGGTCCCTTCCAACCCTATGATTCTATGATTCTATGATAAGTCAACTTAGCATATCCACACTTAAATTTTAAGTCGACTTCAGGGGGACCCTACAAAGTCGACCTAGAGCGTCTACACTGGATGCCTAGGTCCACTTGTAGGTACTAAGGGGAGTTTGGACAGGTCCACGGTGGCAGGGGGGCCAAGTGCCAGGGGTCTCAGCCTTTGCCCCATTGTACCTATGGACAGGGACCCTGGCAGGGCATAGGGGGAGGGTGGGCAAGGCTCTGCCCGACTTAGAGTCGACTTAGGGCTACTCCATGTCTACACTGGCTTAAGTCGACTTTAGAAAGTCGACTTAAGCCTAAAGTCGACTTTATACGAGGTTTAACAAAGTTGACTTAATTTTCCTTAAGTCGACTTAAGCAGTTTGCTTAAGTAAACTTAAGGAAAGTGAAGTGTGGACACAGAGTAAATGAAGTCGACTTAAGCAAGTTTAAGTTGGCTTAATTTACAAGTGTAGATGCACCCAATGGTTTCTGGGCCTAAAGACTGGGCTTCTTCGCCACTCCCAAAGGAAAGAGGGTGGGCATAAACCCAACCTAATTTCTATATGTCTTCATCACTTTCTCTGCTTTTACAGTCAGTGCTACCACTCTTCAGCTGCGTCTATACTGGTAAATTAAGTCAACTTAAGCTTGCTTAAGTCGACTTAATTTACCCTGTGTCTACACTACACTTTCCTTAAGTCGATATAAGGAAAATAAAGTCGACTTAATTTTCATTAAGTCAACTTTATAAAACCTGCTTTTTAGTAGACCTAAGGCTTAAGTTGACTCCCTAGAGTCGACTTAAGCCAGTGTAGATGTGGGGCAGCCCTAAGTCGACTTAGTGCTACCCCAGGGCTACACCAATGCCCTCCCTGCTGGGGGGGGGGGGCAAAGGGGTAGCCTGGCATGCCCTCCCCACCTGGCAGGGCAGAGCCCTGCCCACCCTTCCCCTATGCCCTGCCAGGGTCCATGACCCCCTTTGCCCCATTGTACCTAGGTACAATGGGGCAAAGGCTGAGCCCCCTGGCATTGGGCAAGGGGTGCCCCCCTACCCCTGTGGACTTGCCATAGGTCCCTCTAGCCCCACAAAGTCGACGTAGAGCATCCAGTGTAGACGCTCTAGGTCGACTTTTTAAGTTCCCCTTTAAGTCGACTTTATTTTTAAGAGGGGAGACACTAAGTCGACTTAGTTAAAGCCGCTTTAAATTCCCCAGTGTAGACATAGCCTTCATGCCTTCCCCACCCCACATCTCCCACATTGTCTGGCTCCTTCTGAACTTTCTGCACCAGCTTCTCTGGGGAAGCCTTTGTCAGAGGGCTTTTCTGAAACACCACTTGGCACTTTGCCTCCCAGAGAAATATGCACAAAACTACATTAAGGAGACAGAAGATCGTGGTCCTCCCCATCCACTACTGATGTGCTAGGCCTAAATAATCTCCACTCGGCCCCATTTTCATCTAAGTTGACAGATTCTTTCAAAACCCTCACTAATTCTGCCTGCACGTTCAGAACCCCTGGGCATTCCATCAGCAGATGTGGCATAGTCCCCACCTCCAAACACTGCTCTTACCTGGATCAGACCTGGCCTTATTTTTGCAAATTTAACAGAGTTCCCTCACAGGCACTTTACCATGGCAAAACCTCTGGGCCCTTTCTTTATATTTACAGGGGATCTGCCAGGCCTGTCGCAGCCTCAATGCCCCCAAAATAATTAGATTACCTGAACAACCAGCTGTGACATTCCCTCCTTGCAATCTGGACTGGTGTGTAGTTGTGTCACCCCAGTTCCTCATTCCTGGGCCTTAATGTGGTCTTATACACAGTTGCACTACAAAGGTGAATATGAATGATACACAAATAACTGGAGATGGACACGGAAGTGCGTGGTTGCCTTGTGATACATTTCCCTAACTGCACCAATGCCAAAGACAGATGTCTTAATAGAAAATTACGGCATGAGGCATGAGTTTTTGCCTTCAGACTGTGTTGCTGTCAGGAATGAGGGTGTCCAGGAAAGCCATATACAAGTGAGGCCTACAACAGAGGCAGTTTCTGGGCAACCTAACAAGTGTAGCTGGCCTGTCATGGGCTGCCTGATTGACTTGTAGAGTCAGCTAACTACCTCTTAAACCCAGAAACAATTCAGCAGAGGCTCAAAGCATTTGCTCATGACTGTGATAGCCTCTGCCTTGCCTGACTGCAGGTAACCCCGTCCTGACCCTTGGTTCTGATTCCTGACTGAGGCATTGGCCCCTTGCCTCTGAATCTAACTCAGACCTTTGGTGGTGCCAACTCCCGCTTTAACCCCTAGGCATGGTTGCCCACATTCTGTTAATTTACAATATTAGCAGTTCAGCTGCCAGGGTCAAGGGAGCTCAACCACTCCTTACAGAAAAATACTGCAATGGAGACTTTTATCCCTTTACTGTCACTTCCCTTTCTCCTACCTCCTAATACCGTATCATACACAGCTAGCAAAGTTGGTCCCCTTTCCTAACTGTTGGCCATCTTCCCTTCCTCCCATTTCCTTCAAGGTCTGAGAATAAGATTCCACCAGTCTGACCTCATTATGCTTAGTGGAAGCAAACACACTGTCTGACTGATATCCAAGGGATCACAGCTTCCTTTTCTGTGCTTGGGGCCTCCACTCCTGAGAAACTGCAGGCAGGTCTTTGATTTGCTGCCACTGCTACTGCTGAATCCATGCTACACTGACGTCTACATTTGTACCTCTGTCCTGAAGAGCCTGAGCAGTAGAATTCCCCATCTCATTCTCAACTTCCTGAATCCTCATTTTTTAGTAATCCGTCCCTTTATAGAATCAAAGAATCATAGGGCTGGAAGGGACCTCATGAGGTCATCTAGTCCAACCCCCTGCTAAAAGCAGGACCACTCCCACTAAATCATCCCAGCCAGGGTTTTGTCTAACCGGGCCTTAAATATCTCCAAAGATGGAAATTCCACCACCTCCCTAGGTAACCCATTCCAATGCTTCACCACCCTCCTAGTGAGAAAGTTTTTCCTAATATCCAACCTTGACCACCCCAGCTGTAACTTGAAACCATTGTTCCTTGTTCTGTCCTCTGTTACTACTGAGAACAGCCTATCTCCCTCCTCTTTGGAGCACCCCTTCAAGTAGCTGAAGGTTGCTATCAAATCCCCCCTCAATCTTCTCTTCTGTAGACTAAATAAGCCTAGTTCCTTCAGTCTCTCCTTGTAAGTCATGTGCCCCAACCCGCTAATCATTTTCGTTGCCCTCCGCTGGACTCTTTCTAATTTGTCCACATCCTTTCTGTAGTGGAGAGCCCAAAACTGGACACAGTATTCCAGATGCAGCCTCAACAGTGGCGAATAGAGGGGAATTATCACATCCTCGATCTGCTTGCAACACTCCTACTGATGCAGCCCAATATGCCATTGGCCTTTTTGGCAACAAGAGCACACTGTTGGCTCATATTCAGCTTCCCATCCACCATAACCCTCAGGTCCTTTTCTACAGTGCTGCTACTTAGCCGATCAGTCCCTAGCCTGTAGCAGTGCATGGGATTTTTTCGTCCCAAGTGCAGGACTTTGCACTTGTCCTTGTTGAACCTCATGAAGTTTCTTTTCGCCCAGTGTTCCAATTTGTCTAACTGTCCCTGAATCCTGTCCCTGTCCTCCAGCGTGTCTACCATTCCCCCCAGCTTGGTGTTATCCGCAAACTTACTAAGCACACAATCTATCCCGTCATCGAGATCATTAATGAAGATGTTGAAACGAACCGGTCTCAGGACCAACCCCTGGGGCACTCCACTTGCTACTGGTTGCCAACTAGACACCGAGCCATTGATTCCTACCCGCTGGGCCTGTTGATCTTGCCAGTTTTCTATCCACCTTATGGTCTATTCATCCAACCCATACTTCCTTAACTTGCCGACGAGAATGCTGTGGGACACCGTATCTAGGCTTGAGAGAGTGAGGGATCATCTTGTAGCATAGTAGATTGCCGAACTCAAATTTATATGCAAATTTGACTCAGTTGCCCTGGGGTTAAACAGGGACTTTGGATTTTTCTCTCATTACAACATGTATTTGACCTCACCTTCCTCTATGTGCTGTTCCCCAGTGTTTGAATCCTAACATCTATTTTGGTTGACTATTACAGCCTGACCTGATCCTATGTCATACACTCCCCTGCATTTAATTTCCTTTCATTCTGTAAGTTTCCCATCTTCAAAGCATCTGACGAAGTGGGATTTTCTCCCACGATAGCTCATGCGATAAATAAATCTGTTAGTCTTTAAAAGTGCCACAGGACTTTGTTGTTTTTTTGCAATAGACTAACACGGCTACCCCTTTGGAACTTTATTGATCTGAATTATAGCAGCTATATCCTGGTGATTCAGAGCCAGTTGGTAGAGTACTTTAATTTTTTTGGTGTTGAGAGTGAAGCTGAGTTGGCTGAAAGCCTCAGAGAAAGTACTGACTAGTTTTAGAAGATCTTCTTCCCAGGGGCTTTACAAGGCATATTCATCTGCATACTGGAGTTCAAGGATTGATTTACTGATAGTCTTTGTCTTGGATAGGAGGCAATAGAAGTTGAAGAGGTTGCTATGCATTCTATAATGGATGTCAAGTCTGGAGGAGAACTTGTCAGCAATGAGAAGGTGGATGACAGCAAGAAAGATAGAGAAAAGGTTCCAGGTGATGATGCAGCATTGCTTATCTTCAGTCTTGACTAGGAAAGTTGGACTAGGTAAAAAGGCTTTGAGGAGGTTTAAAGCATCTAGAAGCAGGGGAACTGGGGATACATTGGCAGGTGTTGAGAGCTCCATAATACCAGAGATTTGGTGCAGTAAGAAGGAGAAGTGAATTCTGCTGCAACTGGGATTGCTGTCAAGAGAGCAGGCACCATCACTTGTGTCATGTTAGCTCTAAGATGGGACTTCAGCATAATGAAGATTCAGAAACCACTATTACTACCTGCTGCCACTGCAAAAACAACACAGATGTGGAGGGGGGAAACAAAGCAACTGGAATTTCTACCATCTGTATTTATGTCTGCTCTTACGTCTTGTTTGGATTATCAGCCATTTAGCCACCTAGCTTCTTTTCTTAATGTAATCTCTTCCCAGTTGATATTTACTTATAAAGTGACATTTATTTAAAAAGTGACACTGTAGTCTGCCCTCTGATGACATTTCTATGGCACATTGTGCAAATGTTTGGCAAAGATTTCCTGGATTGATTAAAAATCCCCTGCACATAACATATGTTGATGTTTTCTTGTTGTTGTATTTATTGCTTTGAAAGACTGACACTACTTTAAAATAGAAGTTTCAGGTTTTCTTTGTTCTTGGCAACAGTAGTGACAAGCTTGTCCTACTACGACATGCATATTTTCAAATTACTTTAGCAGATCTCTGATGAAGGAGGCTGCATGCCCTCTCTCACAACCAGCACAACTATTGAAAGCAATAAAACCATTACAAGGTTCTCATGTGTCCATCACAGATCCTGACGATTCAGTCTGTATCTTTGAAACCCAGTACATCCAAGTGTCCTTTCTCTACCAGCCCAAGGGACCACAGAACCAACTATCCAGTCATTTCCTATATCTAGTTTTTGTTGTATATAATTTTTTTTAAGTAGGTTTGGAATGTTAGCTTTGGTGTAATGTATGTTATGGAGTAATTGTTTGCCCTCTCCGTCTATGAGAATAAGCCAGTTCTACAAAGTTGTAGATATGACAAAAATGGTCAGGTGAATGGACCTGTATGTTTGATACTTGAGATGCTCTGCCAAGAAGCATTCACCAAACAGTTGGTTAGACTTTGTGGATTTTGCTACCCATTGTAGAAGAAAGAAGGAATATAGACTTAAGGTGATCTTGGTGCATCAGGCATTGAATATTAAGAACTTGCTTTCATGCACTCTAGCCGTTGTTATATTTGATTCTAAAATCTATGGATTTAGCTTCACATGAAAAGAAGTTCAGAGATCCTCAAGATTCTCATAGCTAATAGAAAAGTTTTGTGATTATAGATCTGATGACATTTGTGACAGAGCAGGAGAGTGAAAGCTGTTTTTTTGAATGCCAGAGTAATGGCCCAGCCACCGCATGAGTTTCAATATACCTTCTGAGAACCTCACAGTCTTTAATGTGAGACCTCACAACACAATGTCTGTACAAAGTGTGTTAGTTCTACTTTACAGATGGGGAACAAAAATTTATTTAAATTGCTTTAAGATACAATTATGGTCATATTTTCACTCTTTCATCTTCTTCCTTCCATCACTTAGGATGGATATCCTTACCTTGAATTTCCTAAACCACAATCATTCCACTCTATGGCTATGTCCACACTTGTAAATTTAGGTCGACTTAGCTAAGTCGACTTAGCACGTCCATACCTAAATTTTAAGTCAACTTAGGGGGGACCCTACATAATCAACCTAGAGCGTCCACACTGGACGCCTAGGTCGACTTGTAGGGGATTGGTGGACCTGAGACTGGGCCATGGTGGCAGGGGGGGCACCCCTTGCCAAGTGCCAGGGGGCTCACCTTTGCCCCATTGTACCTGGGTACAATGGGGCAAAGAGGGACAGGGACCCTGGCAGGGCATAGGGGCAGGGCTCTGGGGCACAGCCAGGCTCTCCCTGTGTGAGCCACCCTGGCAGGGAGGGCAGTGGGGAAGCCCTGGAGAGCCCTAAGTCAACTTAGTGTCGACTTAGGGCTACTCCAAGTCTACACTGGCTTAAGTTGACTTTAGAAAGTCGACTTAAGCCAAAAGTCAATTTAAAAGGAGGTTTTAGAAAGTCGACTTAACTTTTCCTTAAGTCGACTTAAGCAACTGCTTAAGTCGACTTAAGGAAAGTGTAGTGTAGATGCAGAGTAAATTAAGTCGACTTAATCAAGCTTAAGTCGACTTAATTTACAAGTGTAGACACACCTTATGACTTTAAAAGTCCCATAGGGGCATACTACGTTAATGACAAAGAGGTAAATAAAAGAATCAAAAGTTTACAGCAGGGGCCAATACTCTGAAATTCTAGAGACCATGTGAGCATACTCTCCTCAGAATTATTTTTGATGTTGGATGGAAATTGATGCAGTCTGATGTACAAGTGACAGGATTAACTGTTTTCTTTATTTTATGGTAACAGTGGATTCTGAAATTAAGCACAGCAGGCTGGAAGATACTGAAGAGATTTCAAGAGAAATTGCTTGTCCACACAATATAACATTTTTAAAGCCTTGTTTCTTGTTAGAAAGCTTTGCTGTGAGGTTTAACAACAGCTGCAAACTTTATAGACCAGAATGCTGTCAAGACCAAACAAATCTCCCCATCTCTATGATATTTAATCCTAACATGTTTAAAGTATGTTATTACTTTGTGATTGTGACACTATGATAATTAGTCTTAAATTAGCAATATGAAATGTTTAGCACATCTAAAGTTATATGTAGAATAAATCTATCAGATAGGTTTCCTTTGAGGAATGGTATATGTTACAGTGAAGGCTCCTCTATCTAACTTATTCTAGTCTTTGAACAAGATCCTTAGCTGTTTTAGCTTTTAACACTATTAGCTTCCAGAATTTATTATATGTGTTTTTATATTATATTTAAGCTGACAATGGTTGCTTTTTGATAGGAATATATTATATCTACATTTTATATATATTAATGGTGTTAAAAAGAGATGGCATTAAAGAACAGCTATAGAGAATAATTCAATATTGTATATAGCATTTGTTCGTATTAACATAAAAAAGAAGTTCATAAATAAAGTCTTAAAAAGGAGCAGCTAAAGAACTGCAGTAAGAAGACAGACAAGATAAATGGAGGATAGAGATTTAAAAAAAACTAAAAAAACTATAATAATAATAAACATCCACCTCAAAAACACCTTGCCTAAATGTTTATCTCCTCAGCAGAAAATTAGGAAGTTGAGACCGTATGAATAATTAATTGAAGAAACAATGTTTCCAGGGTTACATTGGAAAAATACAAGTTTAAAACAATTTGTTAAAAAAAGTATCACAGCAGGAGATGAAGAGTGGGGGAAAGCTGTCATGGTAAAAAACTAGAAAAGCAAATTCCATCACAGGATAATTAAAACTCAAGAGGCATTTTATAAAAAAAAAAGAAGGCATAAAAAAGCTTTAGGAACACATGGTAGATAAAACTACGCATCTGAAAAAACAAATAACAAATACTTGTTAAAATAGCTCGAGAAAAGGCTAGTGAAATTTGTAAGGTGTTGGTAAATTTTAGGAGCATAATAACTGCTAATATAGTGAATTATTAGTCTTATCACAGAATTCAGACAGAATTCTAACTTCACTCAGATTTAATACCACTGTGCACAGGAATATCTGAGCACATGAAATGTCAGTATGATACATAGCTGTAAATGTGGAATTAATCAGTACAATTGTCCAATGAGAGTTCCAGTCCCTTCCTTCCTATTTTAATTATTTGTCAGTTTCATCATATTTCTCTAAGCAATGGTTTGGATTGTTCATTGTAAAGTATTAGCTTTAATTGTGAACTGTTAATAGGTATTTATTTAGTTATGCTTTGGAATGAAACATTTCTTCTAGGAAAAGCTTTAGAGAGTATTTCTTATTTGCCAACCAAATTCCTAATAGAAAAGAATGGCTAAACTCAATAGATTGCTCCCATTGGCACTTCCTACACTAGAAAATCTGATCATGTTGCAACATGATGAGAGCACCGGAATGATATCATACAGTATTTATCATAACGTTCTGGTCAGTGTGGAGAAGGATAAAACATATTCAGCATTGTGCCGTTCAACCTTACTCCTTTCTAATAGACAAGCATTGTTTTAACATGGAAACAGCATTATGTAGCTATGTGGGTTTCCAGATTTGGGGGCCAGCTCATCCTTTGCTCCTGTGAATTGGAAGGGAGTGCTCAGCTTCATTCAAGTACACCTTCTCAGCTGATGCACTAAGTGTCATTTATAGGTTCTGGAGGAAGGGTTATTGCAAAGCAAGGTTTTTGAAGGTGCTAGTGGGGAAATAAAAAGGATAAGAACAAGGAAACAATGTAGGACATGAATGATATATAAAATATCTAGATCTATGTAAAATATGTAACTGTTTCAAACACAGGGGGTTCAGAAGCTTCCTGAAATGTCTCAATTCAAAGGGTTTTTTTTTTCATTTTAGACAATTTGTAGGCAATGTTCCTTCTTTGAAAGGTATTTCATTCATTTTATAAAGCTGTTCTTCAGTCCCAAGTTATCAAGAACATCTTCCAGTAGACATTATGGACCATTAAAGTGGACCTTATTAAGTTGACTTAACAGAAGTGGACTTAACTTTTCAAGTGTAGATTTGACCCCTTTTCAACCTTATTAAGTTGACTTAACATTTTAAGTCGATTTAAAAAGGTCAAGCTAGGCACTACTCCACATCTCCACTGGCTTAAGTTGACTTAATAAAGTTGACTTAAGCGCTAGTTGGAATTAAAATGAGGTGTTATTAATTTGAACTAACTTTTCCTTAATTCGACTTAAGGAGCAGCTTAAGTCGAATTAAGGAAAGCCCAATGTAGATGCAGAGTAAATTAAGTTGACGTAAGCCTCCTTAAGTCGACTTAAGCCTCCTTAAGTCGACTTAATTTGGAAGTGTAGATGCACCCTATCAGAACAGGTTTTCTTTTAATGGACTTCCTGAAATAACCAATTTTTATAAACTCAGACTATATTTTCATGTTAATGAAATAGAGTTACAGGCTCTAAAATATTATTATGACCGTGAAAAACTCATTTTAAAAATAGCTTTATTTATTTGACTCTATGATGTACACAATATTTAAAATTAATCAGTAAAAGGATCATTGCAATAATAGTGGATGGCCCGGGGCTTGGTGATATACTACATAAGCTTTTACCTCTTGACCTCAGGTTCTAATCCATTATAGGATCTTGAACCAAAAATAACTGAGGTTTGGCTTGAACTGCAGCTCATTAGGGAACAAAAGTTTTCATGATCTATGATGAGTATGTATGTGTGGAATATGTGGGAAATTTTTGCATTATTTGTATGAAATATTGTGTAACTCAGTTTATCCATTTAGTCTCGTCCCTCTTGTAACCTGCTTACAAGTGGTTAGCTTCTTTCCAGAGATACTCTCTGGAAACAGGGAAGAGGTAAACAATGGACCAGTATAAGTGCTAAAAAAACATGTCTTATCTTCATGAATGGACTATCAAGACTTACTGATATATGAGTTAGTATACCTGGGCAGTATACTAAGGGTATGCTGAAGAGAGTAATCAAATCTAGAAGACTGTTTTTTACAGATCACCTGATGGGGGACTTTGATCACCTGACAAGGCTCCTCAGGCAGTCACCTGTCAAAGAGATCTAGCCATTATAAAATGAAAAACCTCTGAGAAGTTATTTTAAGTAGAGAATATAAGGACACTGTCTGCAGGAGTCAGAGATAAAAACTCAGAGTGAGTCTACACTTGTAAATTAAGTCGACTTAAGCCTACTTAAGTCAACTTAATTTGCTCTGCGTTCACACTAGAGTTTCCTTAAATCGACTTAAGCTGTTGCTTAAGTCGACTTAAGGATAAGTAAAGTCGACTGTGTAAAACCTAGTTTTACATCGACTTTACTGCTTAAGTCGACTTCTTAGGTCAACTACAGCAGTGTGGATGCCCTAAGTCGACTTAGTCGACTTAGGGCAAGGGGGACAAGGGAGCATCACATGGCTCCCTGGCAGAAGGGAGCCACTGTGGCTCCCTTGACCTGGGGAACCCCTGCTCCCTTCTCTCCAGACCTGTGGCTTCCCTGTCAGGGGAGTCATGGTCCTGGGGAGAAGGGCTCCCAGCCAGGACTCCAGCAGGAGGCTTCCCGGGAGCTGGAGCGCACTGTGCCGGTAATTGCTGGCGCTCCGGCTGTTTGGGGAGGCCCAGGGGCTTCTCTAAACAGCTGGAGTGCTGGCAATTGCTCACAGGGTCCCAGGGCAATAGGCTCCCAGAGCACGGGCTCCCTTCTCCCTGGGAACTGAGCAGTCCTAGCTAGGAGGGTTCCCTTTTGCCCGGGACCTGAGAAATCCTGAGCAGAAGGGAGCTGAGTGGTCTGGGGCAGAAGGGAGCTCCACGTTCCCTTCTCCCACGGACCACTCCGAGGTTTGCTGCCTGAGGAGAACCAGCCCTGTGCAGGGCTGGCTCTCCCCAGGGCAAACCCTCCTAGCCTGGGGAGCCGAGGCTCCAAAAGAGCCTCTCCTCCCCCTCGACCTAACTAGTCAACTTAGAGAGTCTAGTGTAGACTCTCTAAGTCGACTTAGTATGGCCCACCTCAAGTCAACTTAGGTGTCCTGTGTGGACTCTGTACGTCGACTTAAAGTCAACTTAGTAAAGTCGACCTAAATTCCCCAGTGTAGACATAACCTCAGAGTCCGTAAGTTAGAGGAGAAGCTATGAGCTGCTGGAGTGGGATCCCAGACATCTTAGAAGACACTTGAGCATGTTTTGGGATTTGCTCAAAGTGGTGAAGAAATTGAGGTAGGGAAATGTTTCTAGTTCTTTATTATTTGATTTGTATCTGAATCTCTCTTATGCTGTCTAAAGCAAAGACTAACTCTGTCAGAAACCTTTGCAAAGCTTATGTCTGTGGCCTTCAGCTACCCCACATCCCTGAAGAGGAAAACCATAAACCAGAATTGGAGCTCTAGGAAAGAGTGTGCTTAAGCAACTTTGGAATCTGAGGGAGCTGGTGCTAGTTTCAGGACCTAGCTGGGCAGTTGGACTGTAGGGTCTCAGTGCTCAGAAGAGGGGGCTAGAGAGTGGAACTGCATTTGAAGGTGTACCTTGAGAACCAGAATCAGAGACAGTGTCTGAACTCTGTCCAGACTTAGGAAGCTTAGTACCCCAAGGTCCACTGTGTGAGACACAAAGGCTATGTCTATTCTTGAAAGTTAGGTCGACTTAAGTAAGACCTGTCGGTTAGGTCGATCCAACCCTCCTTTAAGTTGACCCAAGCACAATGTGGATGCTTAAGTCCACTTTATTAAGTCGACCTAAGGACAATTAGGTCGACTTAACAAAGTGGATTAAGTCTTTGTCCGTGGAAACCACTTTGTTAAGTTGACTTAACAAAATCAATCTAACTTTTTCTAGTGTAGACATAGCCAAATATAGCAGCCTGATGAGTGTCTAGCACAGTGAGCTTGACCAGAGCTGTGACATTCTGTGATGGCTTAGAATCCATCACACTGTAAATAATCTGTCTATGGTGATACACTGCTTCTCACATAGATACAGACAAACTATAATGTTTATATCAATGCATTCTCTTTCCCTACCTCATAATAGTCATTTGAGAGGATCTTCTTATTAAGGCATGAAGGAAGTTTGTTTTTAATACTTACATTACTTTTCTGTAATGTGATTATTACACATCTCTACTGCTATGTCTACACTAGAAAAGTTAAGTCGACTTTATTAAGTCGACTTAACAAAAGTTGACTTAATTTTTCTAGTGTAGACATTGCCCCTTTTTGACCTTATTAAGTCGACTTAACACTTTAAGTCAACTTAATAAGGTCAATTTAGGCGCTAATCCCCATCCACACTGGTTTAGGTTGACTTAAGGAATCGACTTAAACCTTAAGTCAACCTAAAACTAGGTGTTATTAAGTCGACTTAAGTTTTCCTTAAGTCAACTTAAGAAACAGCTTAAGTTAACTTAATAAAAGCCCAGTATGGACAGGGAGTAAGTTAGGTCAACCTTAAGTTGACCTAACTTGTAAGAGTAGACTCACCCTACTAGAGTAGCAAATAGAGCTTATTGATGGCTGCAGCTATCTGATCTCCTCAGATCTCCACTTTCCAAAATGGAGGTGACTCTGTAGTTACACACACATCCTCATATAACAATAGCAGATGATTCACATACAATCCAATGAGAAGGCTTTGCTTTGTCATTGTGACGCTGTCCGGATTTAGGGAACCGTTTATGTTATTATTTTGTATTAATATCTCATAATTGCTATAATCCATGGGAAATATGGCATGTTTGGTATCGATAGAAAGGTAGTAATTGCTGGGAATGAATATGTAGTTTATGTGTAGGAATTGTATTTGTATTAGAAGTTAGGAGTATGGTTGTTATATCTATACTTTAACTTGTGTGATTCTGGGGAAACTCCCCAGACAGGATGTCTACAGCCATTATCTCCTTAATGGCCCATTAAGGAAGCTCCCAGGAACAATGGGATTCAATTCTCCCAGGGAGAAACCTGTTGAGCTACTAGGACTTGAACATGTGACTCAAATCCATTTTGATTAGAAAGAAATGAACACAGCATGGAGAAGGCCAGAGGTGATAAAAGGCAGCAGCCCCGACTCCATCTTGTCTCAAGTCCCCAGTCTACAGCTAACACCTACCTCTGGAACTATTCCTCTGAGACTGGACAGAGGATTGAGGCCCACCCAGCTGCTGGATGTTTACCAGAGGAACAAGCCTGCAAACTCCAGAGGAACAAGCCAGCAAACTGCTTTACATGAACTTTAAATCATTTATATGTATGTGATTCGCTTTGACCCTTTAACATCCCTCATATCTTGCTTCTTTTCTTTTTATATTAAACCTTTAGTTGTGGTTACTAAAGGATTGGCTACCAGTGTGGTATTTTGGGTAAGATCCAAACCTATATTGTTCTGTATGCTGTGGCTGGCCCTTTGGGGTCAGGGGAACCTATATCTTCAAGGGACTGTGAGGCTAGGTGGGAGTCAGAGGAGCTGGAGTGCAATAAAGGGAGCTGTTTCTATTTTGGGCAGATTTCTTGGTACCTGGTGTGGAGTGCCAGAAGCCCGTTTGTGACTGATAGGGAAATTGGTTTGTGTACCACCCATCAGTGTTTGGCTCCCGGTTTTGCAGCTTGCCCTGATTTTTGCATGTGCAGGAGGGTATCCCAGGAGGCCCTGATCACAGTCACACCTTTTTTTTTTGGTAGCATGTGTGAGATGAGTTGCTGATCTCAATCTATTTTGTTACCGGCAGGTCCCCATATCTATCATCAAGTTCATTATCACTAGCTGGCAGCTTCAAACAAAGGTAAAGGATTTAACATACAGGCAGAATAAGCTCTTTTTTCACATTTAGTCCCTCTCGTGTTCAAAGGAAAAAGGTACAAAAAAATAATTGCTTGGACTCCCTTGACTTTGCATAGGTTGTACAGCATTTCGCATCTATGCCGTAGCCATTTTTGATGTTTTATTAGTTTTGGTTGCAATAGCTCATTGCAGCACATGGAAGCAAATCTTTTGGTCATATCCGGTTGAACCACTGTAATTGCAATGATTTCTTGTGAGTGTAGACAAAGGCTCAATCAATGCAGCCACAGATGCTCACTTAGACTCCTTAAGTTAATCTCCAATGACCTATATTTTAATCATCTAGGCTATGTCTACACTGGCAATTTAAGTTGATTTAAGGAGGCTTAAATTGACTTAAATTAAGCCATGTCTACACTTAAGTCGACTTAATGAAAGCTTAAGTCAACTTTGTTACTACCACTCATTAAGTTGACTTAACCCTTAAGTCGACTCCTTAAGTCAACTTAAGGACGGTGTGGACATGGAGTAACTCTTAAGTCAACTTTATTAAGTCGACTTAAGGGTGGTTAAGTCGACTTAACAAAGTGGACTAAGTCGACTTAAAGCTAAGTCAACTTAGTCCACTTTGTTAAGTCAACTTTAATAAGGTCGACTTAAAGTCGACTTAAAGTCGACCTTATTAAAGTTGACTTAACAGTCGACTTAACTTTTCTAGTGTAGACATAGACATAGAGCCCCCTATTCCTAGCAACTATGCTGTTTCTATGGGTTAAGAGCTTCAGGAATCATGTAGAAGTGCTAAACTATTACAGTGAGCAGCAATGCAACAAAGCATTTTGTGCAGCCATTGTCCCTAGAAATATCCACTGACTAGAGATCATAGAGATGGTTTCACTCAGTCAGGTGTAGAGTATTGTAGGGGAACTCTCATGTACACTTCTTCAGTTTGTACTATACCTCAGCATTGGTAGATAGAAAACTTCATTCTCCGGAGCTGTCAATCTAGCCCCATTTATGATGTACAAAAATATTATATAACCTAAAGAATCACATTGCAAATAACATTAATCTCTCAAGAATTAATATTTACAAACAATCCCTTTTGTCATGGGAGAGGAAAAGAGTGTATTTATTATTGAACTTTTTTTCTATGGATTTGCATTATGGACAATTGTCAGTCTTGCCTACCCTCTGAGGTGCTTTTGACCTGCTTGTTCTTTCTTCCTTTCTTCCTCAGGTAACTGATTTTGCATTTGTGCAGAGCAGGTCAGATAATTAATAAGTATTCCTCACTGCAACTTCAAGAAACAGCTGATTAAAAAGAAGCCACAAAGTATGTAATATCTGAAGGCTGTGGAGACACCACCAGACCTTCTCAGACCTCATGAAAATTACAAAAGGCAGCAGGTTTGCTGTGGTTATTGTAGCGGGAGAATAATAATTGCAATATATCCAGCCTTAAAACTTTAATGGAAATGTTCACAAACCTGACATTTTCACATATTTTAATATGGATGAATATTCACTGGAAACTGTATAACACGTGTATTTTTTCATTATTTGCTATGTGTTGTCACGGATCAATTTCAATTTTAAAAACCAATCACCCAGTCAGGAATCTGGAAACAGTACCTTGTGGCTCAGCTGATCATTCACACACCTATTGTAGGAGTAGATTTTTTGATAGCTCAGGGTCCAGTAACATGTTTACCTTTGCCAAAGGCTGGAATACCAATTGTTATGCTTATTTCTGAAAGCAGCTGAAAGAAGGTCTTTCTAAAGCCAAAGTGGGTAATGGTGAATATACAGATGGTGAAATGATGAAAAGATCCCCTCCTGACTAGGGATGTAAATATTTGTTTAATTAAGAATCTATTTAAATATTCTAAAAATAGAAAGTTTAAACAGTTAAACACCTGGGGGAAGACATGCTGGGCTCAGCTCCTCACTGCCAAGCAAGAGCTTCCTAGCTGCAGCTCTGCCCTTTCTTCACCACATGTGCAGAACCGTAGCTGGGCAGCTGTCACTCACAAGGAGCTGAGTTAAGCCCAGCTATGACTCCATCCCCTACCCCCAGGTTGAGCTCCTCCTCTCCATCTGAACAACAGCTGCCCAGCTGCTCTCTCACTTGCGGGGAGCTGAACCCAATTGCTGCTCTCTCCCTCCTTCCCCCAAGTGTATATGGTAATAAGCTATTTACAACATTTTAACAGCTGATTACTATTTACATGTTTAGGCTTTTACATCCCTACTCTTGAATGATAGAAAACTGCCTACCAGACTGTCTGGAAATCTCCACCCTTAAATTAGCCTCCTCTCAGCAGTCTTTCGATGAACAGGCTACATAATACCAACACACTGAATATTAAAATAAAGGAAGGAATCTGAGCTCTCAAGTTCCTCTGCAGATGGAAAGCTAGCCACTAGCCATCTACAGTTATTCTCTAGGGACCTCTTCAAGACCCTCGATAAATATGAATTTGGGGTGCTCTACTATCCTGTCATGGACATGTGTAAGTACTGAAGACTAAATAAAGTAAAAACTTTGAGTGCAAGCATTTTTTTTTGCTTGCTTGCATCAACTATCTATCAGACAAATGACTGTGTTCTCATTGATTTATTTCCTGACACTGCCTCACAGAGAATAAAGTTACCAAGAGCTCTGAGTTCAGCAAAACCCCACGTAACATCAAGACTAGATAATTGCAAATAGTCAAAGAAGCCATTTGTAAGCAATTCTTGGTTAGAAAATGGCTCATCCATTTCAAAGGAATGAACTATATTCACAGAAATTAGGAACAAGTTGTGCACAGAAATAAGGACTAAATTTGCAAATAATGATTTTACCATCTATACTAGATATTAATATTCATGTTTGTTTTGAGATTGTGTTCCATCATGGAAAAAATATATACATATACATATACATAAGCTGAAGGCAAGGGGTGGGGCAGGACTGGGGGTGGAGTAGCAGGCCCAGGGTCAGCCCTGAAGCCAACATGAAACAAGTGTCTATATTAATTTGTAATTATTTATTTGTATGATCTCCAATATGATTGGGACCCATTACAGTAGGTGCTGTTTAAACAGAGTAAAAGACAATCACTTTCTGAAAGGGCTCATACGCACATCCTCAAAGATACTGAGATTCCTAGCTCAATATCAGCCCTCTAATGGAGTCAGGTGCCTCAATACCTTTGAGGATCTGGGCCTTATTGGCTAAATTAAAGATACATATATGACTCCTGTAACAACTGAATTAGTTCCAAAGGGACAGTCTAATTCAGCAAAAGAAACAAGGAGTCCTGTGGCACTTTTAAAGACTAACAAATGTATTTATCTCATGAACTTTTGTGGCTGAAGTGGGGTTTTTCTCCCATGAAAGCTCATGCAGTAATTGAATTAGTGTAACTGTAAAATATAGAAAAAACAGGCCCTGGTCAAAGAAAGCACTTAAACACATTTGGCATTTACTTAAAGTTAAGTATGCACTTAAATGCTTTGCTGATTTGGGATCTTAATGTAATTTTTATGTGTAATATTATAAAATGCTTCAATGGTATATTTTTAATGGAAACCCTCTATGAGTCAATTTCTGTCATCTTCTTTACCCAAGAACATGAGCAAACCTCTGCAGAACCATATTTAAATGAAAAGCCATTATACTTTGTTACATTGAATAGGTTGGAAAGATGTATTAGGTTAAGTTAAGGTGACAAACTTTACTGGAATAAAAATAGGACACAGATTTTAGGTGAGGAGACTATTTTAATTGTTGTACTGAGTCCTCAGGAAAAGAACCTTCCTTTTGTAGTCTTTTCTCTTGCAAAATCCTTTCAATATTCTATATATAGAGGAAAAATAAGCAAATATATTTTAAAAATGTTTAAGTTAATTGCATGTGCACAACCATCGAATCATGTTCATGAAAGGACAGAAATGTATTACCTTACCTCTCTAAGAAAACATATGAACAGATCTCACTTAATTCACAGTTTAAAGCTGTCCATATCTTACACCAGGGGTCCTCAAACTTTTTAAACAGGGGGCCAGTTCACGGTCCCTCAGATTGTTGGGGGGCTGTACTGTAGTTTGAAAAAAACATGAATGTGTAGCTATCATGTCTGCTGCTGGCCTGTGTTTCTGGGTACTGGGTGGCAGGTGGTAATGAATCCACAAACTTTTTCTTGGTGCTGTGGGGCTTCGGCCAGGCCCAGAGTGTGGGACTGACCGATTTTAGCCTGCTGGCCTGCTGTTGTGTAGGCAACTAGTAACCAATGTTCCCTCTAGGTTTGGCGGCTTGTATGCAAAATTTTCAAGCCGTGTGCAAAACTTTTTCTGAATAAAATTTTTGTGCAAACTCACACGACAGAAATTATAGGCATTAATTGAAGTTAAAGTGATTGTAAATAGAATTAATTAATTGTGTTTAATTAATTTAATTTGAATGAATTTTGAGTTGAAATTTAATTTTTAGAAAGGTTTTTATTTAAAATTAATTTTAAAAAAGCTTTTTAAAAAAGAAGGAAGAGAAAGAAAAAAGAGAGGGAAGGAGGAGAAAAAGAAAAAAGTAAGAGAAAGAAAGGAAGGAAGCAAAGAAAGAAAGAGCAGGAAGGAAGGAAGGAAGGAAGGAAGGAAGGAAGGAAG
>ML685832.1:6965233-7052413 GCA_007922175.1 Pelusios castaneus
TAGATAGATAGATAGATAGATAGATAGATAGATAGATAGATAGATAGATACTTTATGCTTGCATGCTCACTGTAAAAAACAAAGTGTTTGCTTCACTGCAAGCATGTGGTCACTGTTATATTTATTTAGATGGAATATATGGGCCCCAAAGAGTCAAGCTGTTAACATGAGTCACTCACTGTCTAGCATTAAACAGTTTTAGACAAACTTTGGGCTTTATTATACAGAGTCCTTATCTTGCTTAATACTATGGCAAAGACATTATTAAACATTTTAATCTTTTATTAAAGATACCTAAAAGAAGAAAAACATTTGAAATGTAAATTATTAAGGAAGACTTTTACTGTAACAACATTTACTGTTTCTTTTTCCTTTAGCTGGAAAGAGTTTTTAGAAGGAAAACCTCTCCCACATGTGAAAGTCTCTTAGGCTATGTCTACACTTGGCCAAATAAGTCAACTTTGCTTATATCCACACTATAAAATTAGGTTGACTTAAAGTAGACCTTGCCATGTGGACTTAGAGCATCCACACTGGATTCCTAATTTGACTTGTAGGGGCTAAGTGGACCTGGGGCTGGTCCATGATGGCGGGGGGGGGGCACCCCTTTCAAAATGCCAGAGGGCTCAGAATTTGCCTCATTGTACCAGGGTTCAATGGGGGCTGAGCAGGACAGGGACAGTGGCAGGACATAGAAGCGGGGTGGGCATGGCTGTTTCCTGCCCTGTGGGTGGGCATGCCGGGCTCTGGCTGTGCCAGCCACCCTGGCAGGGAGGTCAGTGGGGGAGCCCTGGGGACCCTTTAAGTTGACTTAAAGTTGACTTAAGGCTAATCCATGTCAACAATGGCTAAGTCGACTTAATAAAGTCGACTTAGCCAGTAAAGTCGACTTTAAAGTAGGTTTAATAAAGTCGACTTAAAATTTCCTTAAGTTGACTTAAGCAGCAGCTTAAGTCGATTTAAGGAAATTGCAGAGTAGACGCAGAATAAATTAAGTCGACTTAAGCAGGTTTAAGTCAACTTAATTTACAAGTGTAGATGCACCCTTAGATGGTATTAATGTTGGTGATAATTGTCCTTGTTGGGGAAAGGGGGAAAGCTAGTTGAGATGGGCAGAAACAATCTTTACTGCTGTTAAAATCCAATCCCATTTCCTGGAAGTCAAAATATGACAAAATCAAATACCCGGGATCCTGCCACCAGCAAAAACAGAGAGCACAGCTTCTGTCTGTAGTGTTGACTCTCACGTGAGATCTCACTGTTGGAAAAATACTGGCATAGCACCAAGGCTGGGTTAACTCAGGGGCTTTAGGGGCTGAAGCCTTGGGCTAAAGGGGCAGGGGGGGAGGGACAGGTTCCCACAACCCAGCAACAATCTGGCACTGGCCTGAGCCCTGCCGTGCCAGCTGCACAACATTGGCCTGCACTGGCTGGGACCCCTGAGCCAGTCTCCTCTGACAGACTCCCAGAGGTTCTGGCACAGAGGATCGACAGTGCTCTGAGCCCCGGTGCACCACTGCTGCCAGCCTGACTCTCCCTTGAATCCCTGCCCCAGGTCCTGGACCTGCTGGGCAGACCAGCAGCATGGTGGCGGGGCAGAAATGCTTCTGCCACAACCTCTAGCCCAAGCAGTTGAGCCAACCTGGGCTCCAGCACTGATCACCAGCCACTCTGCTCCTGCAGCTGGCCCACAGGCTCCCTCACAATGCCGGCTGGACCCCAGCACTAAGAGCTGGCCTGTCCCATGAAGCTGACAGGTCTGCTGGGCAGCTGCCAGGGCTGGCATGCCTGAACAACACTTTTCCCCATCCTGCCCCCAGGCTAGTCACTGCCATGGCGGGGAGAGGGCTGGAGTCTTGAGGGGCCAAGAAATGGGAAAGCCTGAGGGGCCTTTATTCAGTTCTGTCAAACACACAATCTTTTCAGCTACTTTGAGACCTGGCAAATTTATATCAGTATTTGAGGGATTCAGGTAGTTTCCAATTTCTGATCACAAACTCACAGCAATGTTGCAAAAATTAGTCAGTTTCAATCAACATCAGTAGCAAGGGATTGGAGTGTGGCAAATAATATATCATTGATTTTTTAATAAAGGCTCCAGAGGTGATCCTGGAAATTGCAGGCTGCTGAGCCTAACTTCCGTAACAGGCAAATTGGTTAGAACTATAGTAAACAACAGAATTATCAGACATGTAGATGAACATGATATGTAGGGAAAGATTCAATACCACAACTGCCTCACCAATCTATTAGAATTCTCTGAAGGTAAGTGGGCAAGGATGATCCAGTAGATATAGGGTACCTGAACTTCCAGAAAGCCTTTGACAATGTACTTCACCCAATGTGCTTAAGAAAACTATGCAATCATGTGATAAGAGGCAAGATACTCTAAAGGATCACTAATTGGTTCAAAGATAAGAAACCGAGGGTAGGAATAAATGGTGAGTTTTCACAAATGAGAGAGAGAGAAATAGCAGGGTCCACCAAGATCTGTACTAAGACATGTGCAGTTCAGTATACATGATCTGGAAAAGAGGGTGAACAGTGAAGGAAAAGTTTACAGCTGTTACAAAATTTGCTCAATTGTTTAAATCCAACACTGACTATAAAGCTTTATAAAAGGAACTCACTACATTTAACCAGGCAACAAAATGGCAGATGAAATTTAATGACAATAAGTGCAAAGTAATGCACATTGGAAAAAATAATCTCAGCTACACATACAGAATTATAGTTCTTTAGAAACATCTGCTCTATGTGCAGTCATCAAAAAAGCTGAAAACGTTAGGCTTCATTAGAAAAGGGATAGATAATGAAACAGAAAATATCATAACGCCACTGTATAAATCCCTGCTATGCCCACACTTTGAATACTGCACACAGTTCTTGTTGCCTCATTTCCCAAAGATCTATTAGAGTTGGAAAAAGCACAGAAAAAGGCAACAAAAATGATTAAGGTATGGAACAGCTTCCATATGAGGATAGTTTAAAAAGATTGGTACTGTTCTGATTAGAAAAGGGATGATATACGTTTATAAAATTATGAATGGTATGGAGATAATGAATAGGAAAGGATTATTTGCCTTTCTTATAATACAAGAACTGGGGTTTATCCAATGAAATTTAAAGGAAGCAGGTTTAAAACTAATATGAAGGAGTACTCCTTCACACCTTCAACCTATGGAACTTGTTGTGAGGGGTGTTGTGAAGGCCAAAAGTATAATTGATTTAAAAAAAAAGAATTAGGTAAGTTCATGGAAGATACGTCCGTCAACATCTATTAGCCAGGTTGGTCAGGGATGCAGTCCCTCTACTTCCAGCTGCCAGAAACTGGAACTGGACTGCAGAGGATGGATCACTCATTTGTCCTGCTGTTTTTTCCTCTGAAGCATCTGCCACTGGTCTTTAGGAGAAAATAGGATTTTAGACTAGGTGAGCCATTGGTCTCACCCAGTAAAGCTGTTCTTAAGCTCTTATGTACTGGCTGACTGAGCCATACTCTCTATAAACAGAATGCAAAAGGAAGGCTAGGAAAGAGAAGAAATAATACAGTGAAGGATAAGTACATGCTGGGAGGAGGCAATATGTGTGACAAAGTCTCATACCTCAGGGGATATTTGGGATTCAACAGTAGCCTGTGGAGGTGGTGATTTTATCAGGGTCCTTCTCTCTTGCCTGGTCCAGACAGAACATCTTTCAGGATTAGGAGAACGGAGGCATAATGTCATGCTGTATCTCAAGGATCTAGCCATGCATTTGGATGTTAGCTTCGATACTCTTTGTGAGGATAATACTGTGCCCTTGCCTCTATTAGCTACGAATAGTCTTTGCGATTTCCTAAAAGTTTTTGTTCTGTCTATATAGAATGCCATCGCTCGTCGGACATCAAGAGTGTGGAGTCGGGCTTCATCTGGATTAGCATGGGGCTTTGGGAAGAAAACAGGCAAATCAATAATCTGATTCATGTGGAACGGTGTGGTAATCTTTGGGAGGAATCTTGGGTGAGATCTTAGTGTGACCTTGTCCTTGTGAAATACGGTGTAAGAGGGATCTGCCATTAGTGCCCCTATTTCACTTACTCTCCTTGCTGATGTGATAGCTACTAGAAACTTAATTTTCATTGAGAGGTGTATCAGTGAGCAAGTTGCCAGTGGTTCAAACGGAGGTCTGGTGAGAGCTTGCAGGACTAGGTGAAGGTCCCAATTCAGAGCTGGTGCTCTTATGTCAGGTTTTGTATGCGTGATATAAACCTCTTTACTATAGGATGTGAGAATATAGTGTCTGCGCCCCTAGTAGAGTGGAAGGTCGATATAGCTGCTAGATGGACCTTCAGTGAGTTGTTCTATAATTTTGATACGTTCAGGTGTAGTAAATATTCGAGGATAGCCGGGATGGATGCCTGTGTTGGACTAATCTGTCTGGATCTACACCATTCTGTGAACCTTTGCCATTTTTTGCAGGTAAATATGCCTTGTGGATTCTTTTCTACTATTCAAAAGGACTTGTAGAACTAGCTCAGAACATTCTAGTTCCTCCTGCGTGAACCATGCAGGAGCCAGGCTGTTAGATGCAGCTTCTGGAGGTTCTGATGAAGTGTTTTGCCTTAGTTCTGAGAGAGAAGGTTGTGTGTTATTGGGAGGCGTATTGGTGGCTGAACCTACATTTCGGTCAGTATGGTGAACCACAGATGTCTTGGCCATGCTGGTGCTATCATTATTACTTTGGCTCCGTCGTTCCTTATTTTGATTAGAGTTTTCTGTATGAGTGGAATAGGTGGAAAAGTGTACAGCAGGCTGTGAGTCCATGATTGGTGAAAGGTGTCTCCTAGGGGTGCGTCTACACTTACAAATTAAGTCAACTTAAGCTTGCTTAAGTCAACTTAATTTACTCTGCGTCTACACTACACTTTCCTTAAGTCAACTTTATAAAACCTAGTTTTAAGTCGACTTGCTGCTTAAGTCGACTTTAGAAAGTCAACTTAAGCCAGTGTAGACGTCGAGTAGCCCTAAGTCAACTTTAAGTCAACTTAGGGGGCTCCAGGGCTTCCCCACTGCCCTCCCTGCCAAGGTGGCTGACACAGCCACAGCCTGGCGTGCCCCCCCAAAGGCAGGGTCCCTGTCCCCCTTTGCCCCATTGTACCCATGTACAATGGGGCAAAGTTTGAGCCCCCTGGCACTTGGCAAGGGGTGCCCCCCTGGCACTTGGCAAGGGGTGCCCCCTGCCACCGTGGGCCTGTCCCAGGTCCCCCTAGCCCCTAGAAGTCGACCTAGGCATCCAGTGTGGACGCTCTAGGTCGATTTTATAGGGTGCCCTCTAAGTCGACTTAAAATTTAAGTGTGGACATGCTAAGTCGACTTAACAAAGTCAACTTAAAGTCGAATTTGTTAAGTCAACTTAGTTAAGTCCACTTAAATTAACAAGTGTAGACATAGCCTAGGGATTTGTTTCCAACCACCACTCTGGAGTAGAATCGTGGGCATTTGCGATTCTGGTAGGTTACAAAAAGGTCTATCTGAGGGTGTCCCCATTGATAGCATATGGCTTCCCAGACCATCTGGTTCAGTTCTCACTTGTGGTCTCTTGGGAAGGCCCTGCTGAGTGTGTCGGCTATAGTGTTCCGGATGCCAGGTAGGTATGGGGCTGAAATGGAGACATTGCAAGCGATGAACCATTTCCATAGCTTCAGCGCTTCCAGGCAGAGGGAGGGTGATCTTGCTCCTCCCTGCCTGTTTATATAATACATACAAGCTATGTTGTCTGTCATGATTCTTATGTGTTTGTTCCTGATTTCTTATAGGAAGTAATTGCATGCTCTTCGAACCGCATGCAATTCTAGAATGTTTATATGTAGGTTATATTCTGTTATTGACCACTTCCCTTGTGCTGTATGGCCCTGTAGACATGCACCCCAGCCTGTTAGAGATGCGTCGGTTGACATCCACATAGAGGATGTTCTCTTTTTAAATGGCACTCCTCCAAAGAGATTCTGAGGGGCTTTCTACCAGCTCAGGGAATGTTTTATGTTCATTGGTAATGACAGTATCTCGTGAACAGGTTGTCTGTGAGGCTTGAATACCTTTGTGAACCATATCTGTAGGGTTAACATGTGTAGCCTCGCATGTTCGACCACGGCTGTGGTTGCAGCCATGTGGCCTAGGAGTTTTAGGCATACGAGTGCTTCTGTGGACGGGGCCATGCATATAGTGTCTATCAAAGCACTAATGGTACTGAACCTGTCTTCGGGAAGGAATGCTCTTATACTTCTGGAGTCCAGTTTTGCTCCTATGAATTCTATGGTCTGTGATGGCTGTATGATTGATTTCTGCCAGTTTATGAGAAGAGCCAAATCCCAGAATAGGTTTATTGTGAAGTATAAGTCTTTTTTGGCCTGTAGCTCTGTTCTTCCTTTTAAAAGACAATCGTCTAAGTAGGGAAATATCGTAGGTATCTGTTTTTGTAGATATGCTGCCACCACTGAGAACATCTTTGAGAATGTCCTTGGGGCTGTTGAAAGTCTGAATGGTAGAATGTGTATTGGTAATGGTAGTTCCCTACTTTGAATATCAGGAACCTCTGGTGTGATGGGTGTATAGATATGTGGAAATATGCGTCGTGAAGGTTGAGGGTTGTAAACCAATTGTTGGGTTCCAGAGCAGGGATGATCATAGTTATAGTCGTCATCCTGAACCTTTCTTGCTTTATGAACTTGTTGAGCCTCCTCAGATTGAGGATCGGTCTCCATCCTCCTGATTTCTTTCTTATTAGGAAATAGGGGGAGTAGAAACCCTTTCCCTTGTACTCTTCTGGTACTACTTGTATGGCACCTACTCATAGCAGGCATCGCACCTCCTGCTCTAGTAAGTGTTCGTGAGGTGTGTCCCTGAAAAGGGACGGGGTAGGGGAGGTATAAGTTGATGGTGTTATAAAGGGGATGGTGTCCTTATGATCTCCAGTACCCATCTGTCATTTGTGATGTTCGACCAACAGGGGTAAAAGGACCTCAGTTGATGGTGAAAATCTATTGTATGCTCTGGAATATGTACGTGGTCTATCGATCCCTCGACCAGGCTTTCAAAATTGCAGTTTAGGCAGGGGATTTTGGGGCGTGTAAGTCATCCCGTCTGCTTAAAGCAGAGGTTGGCCCTTGACTCTTCCTTCTTTTATATAGTGACCCTGCTTTGTGAGTCATCCAGAGATGAGAACTGACAGGACAATATTATTTGCTTAAGAGGAAGTAAAATATTATTTTATTAATATTATTCTTTACCCTGCACAATAAACCAGGATAACTTTAAATATTCCTTGGCCTCTCTCAAACAGATCATCTCTCCAGCAGAACACTATCATGAGACAAACTCCAATATACAGATATTAAGGGAGAAAATGTGGAAACAATCTGTAAAAACCCATCCTAGAGAATGCCAAATGTTTTATTTCTGTGCTTTTTAGCAATAGGACTGGGAATTGCAATCATATCTCTGGATAGAGGTACAAGTACCAATCTGAGGGGAATAATGAGATCATGAACTTGAGTTACAGTGATTAGGCCTTGAGGTGGGGATTGAGCTTCAGTCTAGTAAAAAGAGGGAAAGGAAAAGAGAAATAGATAGGTCAGGGGCCTTGAAAGTTTTCATAGGAGTGTGAGGAAATGGATAAATAAAGCTCCACAAAATAGACTTTTTCGGTCTCTTCTCTGATTTCCTTATCCTCTTCTCATAACACTTGCACATACCTGAATGATGGAAATAATTTATAACTACTCAAACTTAGTCTTTGAAACTTTTCATTAGTATTTTCCTGTTTATGTTCTTCCTTGATGACATTTCTGTGCAAAAAAAAAAAAATCATTAACTGACTCATAAAAATACTTGTGTTTCAAATATAAACTATGAAGATTCTAAATAACCATTACACAATATGGGGATCACTTAATATGCCATTCACTCCTTACAGTGACTATTCCATTAATTTGACAAATGTGTGTTCTATTAATAAATTTGATTTAATGTGTATACAACTAATAAAGTATCAAAACAGCTATAAAAACTAAACAAAGGCCTGTGACAATAGCTTTTACATGAGCATAGCTCCATTGAAATCTTTTGAGAGGTGCCATTTTACACTAGCTGAGGATCTGATCTTTAATTTTTTTTTAAATGGTTTTGGTATCCTATTCTAAGACACCGTCTGTCTATGGATGGCTACAGCCTTGGAACACAGAAGTCCTGCTGTGGATAACTCTCCTTAGGAAATCAGCACTGGAATGCAAAATGGGAAACGTAGTTCACACTTAAAGAGCTCTGCATCATTCTAAACAGAACTCTCACAGATAAATACATATAATGTCTTCATATGGTATGAGGGAGGAGAAAATTGGACTTTTTTGGGGACACTACACTGACTAATCCTCTAGAAATACATGTAATAAATATATGGGAAGCACAGCTGTTGAAAACTATCCTGAGACTGGCACAGGTAAATGAGGCTCTTTTATCATACGTTTTATTATATATTTTATGATGCGAACACACACACACACACACACACACACACACACACACACACACACACATACACACACACACACACCAAGGGTTGCATGTGTGTTTATAATATAGCTGCATGTATGTGTATAGATATACGTAATACTTCTGCATATGTGTCTTCCACAGACTGGAAGATGCTAATTTCCTGCCAGTTCTTTGCTTACATTGTATCTTTATAGTAGGGACTGTGTACATATTAATTTCCTCATATAGAGGGTTACTGAGCTGGTGGCCAAATGAGTTCAGGATCCGCCTGCTGCCGAGGCCAATGAACCAGTCCTTCAGGAGCAATGATCACCACCACCTCCTCCTCAGGGTGTTGCTGAGCCAGAACATCCTATTTCTTGGACCTCTTCTTCCCACTAGTGACTAAGAGGAGAACATGGAGCCTTCAGGACTCCCAGGACCTCATCTTCTAGCAGTACCCAAAACCCCTCACAGGAGGACACGGTACGCTGAGTGAATGGGGAGGAATGACAAGCCTTAATACTGCAAACACATTTCTGTCTGTCTCTCCTCCTCCCTCCAGCTTCAGAATTATCCAGAGTATGAAAGATACCTGGGAGAGAAACAAACAAGGAATCCTGTGGCACTTTTAAAGACTAACAAATGCATTTATCGCATGAGCTTTCATGGGAGAAAATCCCACTTCGTCAGATGCTTTGAAGAGGGAAGGGGAAGGAAAGAGAGAGTACAATTAGTGTTATGTACTTACAGAAAGAACTGTTAGCTTTCAATGTACTAGAAGCCTAAAACAAGCAAAAGGGCAGATGAATGTTTTTATGGCTTTGTTTCCACGTAATAAACTGAAACACAATTCCAGTAACAATACAAACAGTGACAGCATCTGCCACTATTCTGGGCATAAACAACTCTTCCTTCCCCTTAAAAACCCTTAACTAGTTCCAACCATACTAGGGATTAGTGTTCTATTTACAACATCTGCTAAATGCGGTTAACACTGCTGACAATGAATGGTAAAAAAACAGAATGGTTGCAACTCCTCTCCCCTAGCAGGTCTTCATGAGGTCATTAAAATAAGATTGAATGCTCCTGTTAAGACGTCTGTAAACATGTGTGGATAGTGAAGATGAAAACATTGTGCAATGATGGCATTACAACTCAGCCTTCAAACCCAAGTTGATTAGCTAATGGAACATACATGTTATAATTGTCTGTAATTTGTGCAATGTCATAAGACTGGACAGCAAATGATCTTTTGCTACAAGTGTACAAAACCTTCACTACACTATTTAGCCCAACAAGTTTCTGCTAGTGTTCCTGTATGACATGATAGAGATAGTTTAGCTTGTGTGATTATTCTGAGATGAGTTAAGGGCTAGTTAAAACTGATGGATATGGCTCCCATTTCCCCTCTTGCCCCCGGACCAGCGTCCCCTGTTCTCTCCACCATCATGCCGAATACTCTTTGTATCCTTCCATTTCTGTCTTCTGCCATACCACAGTCCCTATTGCCTTCCCATGACAGCAGGTATGTCATACCATCCCTGCCCCCATCACTCTTCCCATTCTAGGTTCCTAAATATCTGCAGTATGGACAATATTTTTTCTTAAAGCCTTCCTATGTACAATAAACACACACACACTAGAAAACACAACCACTCACTAACTTTCACTACCTTGAAAGTAAGAATGAGAGTCTTGTTTGTGCAGTCCCTCTGGATTTGCTCTGCCATAGTTGAAATTTTGATAAGGTTCTTGTTATAACCAGTGTCCACATCTGAGGATGAAACTGTATGGTGTCATTAGATTGCACTCTTTATGTAGTAGTATTCTGCATACTTGATTTCCATCAGCCTTTTAACATCTTTGTTTTACTCTGACTTCTTAGAAAATGTGCCTTCTATTTATTACTTAATTAAAAGTGAAAGACACTTGTTCATTCTTAAAATACAAAACAAAAGCCTTTCAATGAAATCAGGATGCACCAGTAATGGAAGAACCGTTACTTTTTAATACTAACACTGCAAAATAAGCCTATGGTTAATACCTTATTTACACAAACTGAAGACTTTTACATCCATGTTTGATGACCTTGAAACTGTATTTTGTTTAGTGCCCTTTTTATAACCTTAATTACTAGGGAATACAGAGCTTTAAAGAAAGACTAACATTTCACTTTAACATCCACAATAATCTATTATAAAGCCAGCTAAGCCAGTCCCCAAATACAGAGAAATGTTATTACATGCTCAGCTAGCTGTCAAGGGGCCATGAGTCAGTGGCTTACAGTTATCAAAAGTAACAAGGTTGTTCAGAATTTCCTCCAACAAAGCCAGCCAGCTTATGGAGGGATTAAGCTCTCTTTGATTAGAACAACTGGAACACATCCTGCCCTTTTAATTAGCATTCCCTTTTGCGTGGTTTAGGCTGGTAATTTGATACTTACACTAGCCAATCCAAGAGAAGACTTGGGTTTTTTGGACTACGCTTAGGTGTTAAAGAAACAATATATTAGTCTGTAACAACTAAAATGTGAACAGTCCTATGATTCATGTTCAAAGACCTGTAAAATCCCAAGGGCACTATGTCAATAGACACAAGTGAAATAATATCCCAATATAAAGTGTGGCAGGAAGCTCTGTGAGCCTTTAGGCACAGTATATTGCCCTGAGGCCACATTCTTTTTGCCTTAAATTCAAGAGAAGAAAAAAAGTTTTATGTCAGTTTTATTGATATTTTTCAAGTTTACGTTTTAATTTAGACCTTAAGACATGTCAGTAGTAGCAGATCTCTATTTGCACTGGTGAAAAGGTGAGTTTAAAATATATAGGAAAAATAAAATGTCTGACTGAAAAATAGATTGGAACTATCATCCTTAACATATTGAGAAAGGAAGGAGAAAAGAACACTTTTTTATTACAGGTTCACTAGCATCTTGAGTGTCTATTGCTAACTTTTTCAATATTTTTAAAAGAAATTATAAATAAAAGCACCATCGGTCATATCTAATTAATATCTAATATTTGGAAGGGATAAGGAAACTGCAGAAGATCACCGTTACTCCTTCTCCACACTTATTTTAGAAATGTGAATGTTAGAATATTAGATTGGTGGTCAAGGGTTAGTGCTGCCTTCTTGTAAAAGGAGGCGTCTGATGTATGTTTTTGTTTTCATGCGCATGGTGGGGAGGACAGAAAAGAAATCTGTAATTTTTAACTGTATGTGTCCACTTGGGTCAATTATACAGAGGCAAGTTTCTCAACAATTTCCAAGGACATATCCATCCAAGATCAGATAGTTGTCAATCATTTTATTTATATGGTTATCCCTTCTTCATGAGTTCAATTCACTGGTTCATACTCATACTGTATGTTTTTGTTTGTTATCTTGTGCTATCAACTAATATGTTACCCTAATCATCAAAATTGTTATTACAGCATAATTGAGTGTCCTTGTATTCTTCTTCTATCCTGTGTTTATCTGTTTGTTCCTGTCCTATTTCTTTTATTGTAAAGGTTCCATTTTTTACTTTTTCTCATTTTCTATTCAACTGTTATGATCTCACAGAAAACAGCTCTGGAGACACCCCACAATTTTAGCTCTTTCTTTCTTTCTTTCTTTCTTTCTTTCTTTCTTTCTTTCTTTCTTTCTTTCTTTCTGTGTAAGATGAAATATAGATCTCAGGTGTTGCTTATGGAATTTGTCTTGTTTCCAAACATGAGAGTAATACCTTGTCCAAGATTCAATACAATAGTTGTAAACACTTTTAACTTGGTTTTGAGCTTGCTTCTATGCTAGCTCCAAACATGTGTTTCTGGCTTCTGAAACCCACACAGGACGTTGTGAGGCAATAAAGTCTTTGAGCATGTCATTTGACAATACACTTCTCAGAGAAGTAAACTGACTCATTTTGGTTCCGTACACCAATATTGATAGTGGGCAGGTAGGGAACTTCCAGGGATTATCTTATATACTGTAGGAGCATGAAGAAGCTTCCTAAATCAGAGTTTAAAGGAAAATTTGCATGAGCTATAAATGGCTCTTTGTTTTGTAAAGGGCATGTACTGCAGTATAGTGAATAATATTGCCTGGAAGGAAAGGAAGATTGACTAAATAATGAATGAATTATTAGAATATAAATGCCATGGGGCACTATACAGTGTTGAATACACAGCAGGTGATTAACAACAACAACAAAAAACACCAAAAAAACCCACAATCAATGATACTAGATATCTTTAATTTCTATGGCTATGTCTACACTTACCAAAGTTAGTTCGAATTAGTTAATTCGAACTAACTAATTCGACTAATTTTAGTTAGTTCGAATTAAGTTAATTGAGTCCTTGATTGTTTCTGTTTGTCCTATAATTAGTTACAATCAGTTAAGGCAGTGGGGTATGATTGGTTAGAGAATTATGTTACAATATGTTAGGATTGGTTCTTGAAATAATATTAAAGAAATGATTGGTTAAAATACATTAAAAAAAGGAAGGAGGGGGGAGGAAAATTTATGGGGGAGGGAGAATTTATTGGGAAGGGGTGGAAATTTACTGGGAGGGGAAATTTAATGGTGTAAAGGGCTATGAGGTCCTAATGGATGTTTGCATGTAAAGTTTCCCAATGTCATATTGCCTGCTTCTGGATTCTGCTTTTCTACGCCCGTCAGTGAAGCAAGAACTGAAAGGGCTTGGGAGGGTCCTAACACATTCCCAATGTGTGATTCTATGTAATTTCAGAGTAAACCATTGAAAAGTAGTCAGTTGATATATAAATAAAGCTTAAGGTCATTCATACAAGAGGAAAGAGAATGCCCACAGTTATCTTACATACCTCTAATTCAACTCTCCAACTTTGCTTATTCTTCTTTAGTAAGGGAAGTAACTTAAGGAAAACATTTTTACTCTTGACGACAGTTGGGCCTGAACTGCAAAGTGTAGTTATTCAGATCTGAATCAAAACTTTCTTAAAGTTTGTGAGATAAGTCTGAGTTGCAATGTTAGGATCCAAATCCAAATGTTCTCAAAGACCAGGATGTGTGGGTGAGACAAAAAGCAGGGGTTAAAAGCATCAAATTCAATTTTAATCTTTACTGAATGGTAACCTCCCATTGAATGAAGAAGAAACCTTTCTTCACATGCAATGAGCAAAGGAAAAAAATACATCAGAAGTGAAATCCTAGCCCCTTTGAAGTGAATGATGAAGCTATCTTCCATAGTCTGATCTATAGATTATATTGATTACTTAAGAATGCCCAGTTATCACTTTGAAAGTTGGGTTCTTGTCCCAAGATTAGGCCTAGTATTATTCAAATTATTATATAATTCAGAACTCTTATGGGCACAGTTACAACACTCATACTATAGGAACTCTTATAATTATAAATAGTTTGTTAGTGCATTTAGCACTGTCACAAACCCCCAGTTCAGTTCAGTAAAGTAAGACAAAAATATTATAGAATGTACATCTGCACATCCATACGCTCACACCATCCCTTGTAGAACAATCTGAAACGTTAGCCATCATCTTCCTCATTACCATCACCTTCCCCTTCATCACCAGTGGCCAACATTCTAGGACTTTCCAAGGACTACATTTCTTTCTCCCACTGCCCCAAGTCTGGGATGTAACTTTTATTATATGATATGCTGATGTCACTATGTTTGATGCATATTTAGTTGGGGATTGCCCCCTTCTCCTCATTTGTATTTTCTCACCTTACCAACACTGGAATGTTCTTCTCTTATAGTTATATCAAGAAAATGTATATCAACGTATCTTAGTTATATCAATGATCTCAACTTATTTTCATATACATTTATTCACTAACATAGTCCTTTTGTAGTTAGGAATCTGTGAATGGAGTTCTTGTACCTGCTGTGTACATCAGTTCATTGCCATGACACTTTTATGATTGGATCATATACCTGCAGTTAAATGTTTTATTTTCAGGTCCTTAATACCTGGTCTTTTCTCTGGTCCATTTATCTGTTCAAAGTTTATCTGTTCAAAGTTCATTGGCCTCAAGCCTTATGCTAACTTGTTGAAGCTGATGTCTTACAGGATACAGCTGATTATAAGGGAAAGTAGTGAACAAAGTAACGGCAAGCTAGCCTTATGGATACACATCATAAGAAAAGACACATGGGTCAAATCTTGCATTACAGCTGATTATAAGGGAAAGTAGTGAACAAAGTAACGGCAAGCTAGCCTTATGGATACACATCATAAGAAAAGACACATGGGTCAAATCAATCGTCCGTCTAGACCAGTATCCTGCCTTCTAACAGTAGTTGATGTCAGATGTTTGAGAAGGAATGAACACAACAGGATAACTTACTGAGTGATCCATCCCCTGTCATCCATTCTCAGCTTCTCGCACTCAGAAGTTTAGGGACACACAAAGCATGAGGCATGTCATCCCTGACCATCTTGGCTTACAGCCATCAATGAAACTAATATCTATGAATTTATCTAATTCTTCTTTCAGTCCTTTGGACTACACAACATCCCTCAGAAAAGAGTTCCATTGGGTTGACTGTGAATTGTATGAAGAAATATTTCCTTTTGTTTGTTTAAACTTGCTGATTATAATTTCATTGGGTGACCCCTTTGCTTCTTGTGTTTTGTGAAGTGATAAATAACCCTTCCTTATTCACTTTCTGCACACCCTTTTTAATAGAGCTCTATCATATCCCCCCTTTTTCATCTCTTTTCTAAGCTGAACAGTCACAGTCCAAATTCCATGGGACTTGAAATTCAGTCCAGAAACATAAAACCAAAAAAGAGAGATAAATAAATCATTGTATTGGCATATATAATGCTAATGGGATATTAATGGTCCAATATATCATTCAGCCACCAAATGCTTAGTAGGGACATCTGTTGCACAGAAGGAGGACAGGCTGGAGTCATAGATTAGGGCTAGGCTATCATCATGGCTGGTGTGCTGTGGCTTTCAGGGGACATGACCAGTCCTTGAGCCCTCAGAATACATACTATTGTGAGAAGCAGGTGTTAGGCAGGGTTTGCATCTTTTTTTTCTTTCAGAACCACTTATGTGAATCCCACCCTGTATTCTCCCAGGAGCAGCCCTATAAGCACTTGGAACTTTTCTAAATTATTCTGCTCTTTGCTGTCATGATCTCCCTGATCTTACCATATAGACCCGTACTGCATTTCTCTTGCCTCCCCCGCAGTAAAGAAGGTCTGATTAGTAAAAATAGGATTTTGTTCAATTCCTAATTTCATTCATACCTTTCTTCAGCTGAGAATTCAGTTCCTAAAATATTTTTCTCCTAATGTTATGGACACAATATGCAATATCTTTTACTGGACCTACTTCTGCTGGTGTAAAAGGCAAGTTTTTGAACTATACCGAGTCCTTCTTAAGGTCTATCTCCTAAATTTATTATTTTAATATTCTCTTTGTCTCCTTTTCTCTCTAAAGGCTTAATTGTAAGCACTATCCTGTGGCTCTGACAAAACAGCAACTATTGGTGGTATTAGTGCTTCAGTTGTTTGAGATGTTATGAAAATCTTAATGGTGAAGCGAATGACAGATATTGACCTGCTAGTAGATATTTCTCCCATCAAGTCCCAATTGTGATTCATAAACTCATAAACTTTTAAGATCAAAAGGGACTGTCATGATCATTTTGTCAGACCTCTTGCACTTTTCAGGCCACAGATCCTCACCCACATCTATAACAACCCCCTAATATCTGCTTGATTTACTGAAGCCCTCAAATCATGGTTTAAAGATTTCAAATTACAGAGAATCCACTATTTACACTAATTTAAACCTGCAAGAGTCCTGTGCCCCATGCTTCAGAGGAAGGCAAATAATTCCCAGGGTCTCTACCAAGCTCAACACAGGGGAAAATTCCTTCTTGATCCCAAAGATAACAATCAGTTAGACCCTGAGCATGGAGGAAAGATCTACTAAATGGATAGAGACCTGCAGATCTGTGGGTAGCCTCTTTCAAGCCATGGGTATCCACATCAGTGGATGCGGGTATCCGCGGATCCATTGTTGCCAATTTGAGTGTGGATGCAGATTCTATTTTTATTTGCCTAGGGTGTGTTAGCTGCTGCTGCCTTTGCCACAGTTGCAGAGAGCAGTGAGCAATGTTAAACATCATAGCAGGGAACAAAGGAAGCATTCCAGTCAATCCCAGCTCAGCTCTGCTTACCGTCTACAAGCCAATCAGAGACAGTCACTAATGGAAGCTCAGTTTACCAGCTAGTCCCACCTCTGACTAGAACCCCCAGTGGCCAGTCCCTACACTCCACCAATTAGCTGGTGATGGGCAGCTACCCCCAACCCTTTCCCCCCAAACAGATGACTGGCAACTACCACCGAACAGCTGAGAGATTTCAGGAGCTCCAGCTTCCCTAGCCCAGGTGGAATAAAAGTTGCTGAGATTGGGGGCATGGGTGGCTCCGAACTACATAAAGCTGCTGGAAACTTGCTCCTCCCTCCTTCCTCCCCCCAACCTCAACACTGCAAAGCTGTGGCAACCAGGCAGATGCTCTGCTTCTATAGTCAGAGCAGGAGCTGCTGCGAGGCAGCGTGGTGCAGATGTGGAGGGCCTTAAAACCTGGCATGCAGATTCTGGATCAGATACAGGCTGGCACTGAGTGGATGTGGATCGGATGATGATCCACATTTTTGTATCTAGTCAGGGCTCTACAGATAGACACCTGGGAGGGAATTATCTGTGAGAACTCAGAGGGCTCCCCATGTAGTGTCCCATTACTGGCCCTTGGAGATGTTTGCTGTTAGCAGTTGTAGATTGGCTACGTGCCATTGTAGGCAGTCTTCTCACACCATCCCTTCTATAAATTTGTTAAACTCAGTCTTCAAGCCAGTTAGGATTTTTTTACTCCATGCTGCTCCCCTTGGCAGTTCCAGAACTTCACTCCTCCAATGGGTTAGAGATCTTTGCCTAATTTTAAGCCTGTTTCTGTTATACAAGCTCATGGATTATTTTATAACAATTTTTATAACTTCAGTGAACAGGAGTATGTAAGTGTAAGTTATTTTGTTGTTATAATGGTTCCTGTTTCAGTGGCATGTTTGAAAAGGTTCCAGGAATAAAAGAGGTCAAACTTTATCAGCCTCTGGAAGATTACTTTTTCCTGAATCAGTTAAATGATAACCAATTATCACTCACATTTAAAACACTGAGATGTTTATACTCAATAGCACTACATACTTAATCAGAAAAGGATGGCATCATATCTAGAAAAGAGGCATTAGTAGACAGGCACAGCATGGCACCTGGTTATTGTTCCCATGGGTGTTTGAATTATGAGTAATTCTATCATACTTCTCTCAGTTTATCTGATATTCCAACATTATCAAAGTGAAACTGGTACCTTTAAAATAGCAGCATCTTTAGAATTAATGAAAGCATAATATTGTTCTAAATGTGGTCTTGAATACAAAGTTTAGTGTGCTTCATTGTAAGAACATTCTTTCATAATACATTTTTGATCAAAAACCTGAGAAACAGAATCATACCAATGGCAGTGGCAGGTATATTTTTACTCTCTTTCTTTTTGTTCTTCAAAAGAAATCTTATCAATATAAAATGAATAGGGCTTGTATTGCATGCTCTTCTAAAGAACTTTTTTCACTTTACAAGTCACCAGCTCATACTAATTAATCATTAAAATGTGTTTAGGATATGGATATGGGGAATTATGACTTTTTTGGGGGGGGGAAAGTCTTCAGGTTTGTTTTCACTGTGCCCATTAGGGCAACTTATGAGTAATATGGTGAAGGCAATACTGCAGAAGTCGGGTACGGTTATGGCGTCAGAATATTTGTATCAATTTTCATGAGATGGCAAAAACACTCATGTATTTAGGAAGTCACTCGCAGGACAATGGTGAATTGCTTCACCTCTCATTCCCTCTCTGAAGGAAGAGAAATCAAGACACTAATTGGATAAATGTGGTTGTGGGAAAACATAAGATAAAAAGAGATAGCAGTTAGCAAGAAGAACTTTATTGTGCTTATATCCTAATATCCCTTCTTCACTACCTTATCTCACACTTAGAATGTTTCTCTCTACATAAATCAGATGACTACTCTCTCTTCATTTAAATCTCTCCTTAAAAGATTTTTTCTTCAAACCCATTGTCTGATGATCCACAAAATATATTTCACAGCTTTGAAATTAAATCTTTCTCTGGTGTATGCATATACCTGACCTCTCTTGTTTAAATCTGATTTAAACCATTCCTAAAGACAGAGATCTCTTGTACAGCAATAAAAAGGGAGTGTTGTCATAGTATGAGTCTATTATTCAGAAACAGGAGGTGGATGAGGCAGTTTTAGAACAACTAACAGAAATATCCAAAATAAACAAGACCTGATAGTCATGAGGGATTTTAACTACCCATACATGTGATGGAAAAGAAATATTGCAAAACAAAAAAAAATGTCCAATCAGATCTTGGAATTACTGGGAACAACTTCTTGTTTCAGAAGGTGGATGAATTAACAATATTAAATATATAACAGCAAATTATCCAGCTATGAAGGAAAGATAGGAAGAATATGGCTCCACGAGGACATGAAAATAAAAAAGAAATCTTGCAGAACGTAGAAAAATTAACAAATTGCTAAGGATGAAAACACAAGTCTAGCACAAGCATGTAGGGGAAAATACCAGGAAGGCTAAGGCATAATAGGAATTATACCTCACAATGGCCATAAAAAGCAATAAGAAGAAGTTCTATAACTACATTAGGAGCTAGAGAAAAGAAGAAGTATAGTGTAGGCTCTCCATTAGTGTTGAAGTGTAGATAATAACTGATGACTTTATGCCTAGTTTGCACTCGTTTTCACTTAAAAAGGTTAACGTTGACTAGATACTCTACACAATATTAAGATCAAGGGAGAAGGAAGGCAAGTCAAAATAAAGAAAGAAAAGGCTAAAGAATATGTAGATAAATTGGATGTATTAGAGTTAGCATGGTTTGATGAAATTCATCCTTGGGTACTTAAGGAACTAGCTGAGGAAATTTTGGAACCGTTACTGATTATCTCTGAGAATTCATGGAGGATAGAAGAGGTCCCTGATGACTGAAGAGGGAAAAACATAGTACCTGTCTTTAAAAAGGGAGGTGAGGGGAGGATCTAGGGAATTATAAACCAGTGAGCCTAACTTTGACACCTGGAAAGATACTAGGAACAACTAATTAAGCAATCTATTTTAAGCAGTTGTAGAGTAGTATAGTATGGTGATGAATAAAAGCCACCATTTGCTAAGATTATACCAAATCACATATTTTCCTTCTTTGACAGGGTTAGAGAGGGGAAGTAATAGATATGGTATTTCTTGATTTTAGGCTGTTGACACAGACTCACAGTGCATTCTCATTAGCAAAGTAGGGAAATGCTTTATAAATGAAATTACTATAAAGTGACTGCACAAGTAGTTGAAAGACCATACTCAAAGAGTAGTTATCAGTGGTTCACTGTCAAACCAGGGTAACATATCCAGTGGAGTCCCAAAGGGTGCGTCTACACTTGTAAATTAAGATGACTTAAGCTTGCTTAAGTCGAGTTAATTTACTCTGCGTCTACACTACACTTTCCTTAAGTCGACTTAAGCAGCTGCTTAAGTCGACTTAAGGAAAAATTAAGTCGACTTTACTAAACCTCATTTTAAGTCAACTTTCTGCTTCAGTTCACTTTCTGAAGTTGACTTAAGCCAGTGTAGACATGGATAACCCCTAAGTCGACTTTAAGTTGACTTAGGGGACTCCAGGGCTCCCCCACTGCCTTCCCTGCCAGGGTGGCTGGCACAGAGAGAGCCTGGCATGCCCCCCCAAAGGGCAGGGCAGAGCCCTGCCCACCCTGTCCCTATGTCCTGCGAGGGTCCCTGTCCCCCTTTGCCCCATTGTACCCAGGTACAATGGGGCAAAGGCTGAGCCCCCCGGCACTTGGCAAGGGGTGCCCCCCTGCCACCATGGACCAGTCCCAGTCCATCAATCCCCTAGAAGTCGACCTAGGTGTCCAGTGTGGAAGCTCTAGTTTGACTTTGTAGGGTCCCTCTTAAGTCGACTTAAAATTTGAGTGTGGACATGCTAAGTCGACTTAAAGTCAACTTTGTTAAGTTGACTTAGCTAAGTCAACCTAAATTAACAAGTGTAGACATAGCCAAAGGGATCTGTCCTGGGCCTAGTACTAGTCAATATATTCATTAATGACTTGGATAATAGTATGAGTATGCTTATGAGAGTATGCTTATAAATATGAATAATGAAAGTATGCTTATAAAATCTAAGGGTGATGAAACTTCTCAAAAATCAGGCCTATGAGGAATTTTTTTTTTTTTTTAAAGCCAACAAAACAAAACTGAAACATTTTTTAAAGAAGTCTGAAGAGATTTAACAGCCTTCAAATAGGTTAAGGGCTGTTATAGAGAAGATGGCAGGGCTGGATTAACTGGCATGGGGGCTCTGGGCTCCCACCATGGGCTTCCCCTGTCTGGGCACCCCCAACTGCAGGACCCCTCTCCCACCTCCTCCCCACTGCATGGGCTCCATAGCTGTGGAGGGTGGGGGGAACCCTGGGACCAGAGGATGCTCCTGTCTCGCCCCCTTCTGACCAGTCTGCTTGAGGGGTGGGGGGGCAGGTAGGCACATGGCGTGGGGGTCTACAACGCAGCCCCCCAAGACCATGGGCCCTGAAAGGCCATGCCAGAGCGGTGGAGGCTGTGCTGTGAGCCAGATGGCCTCTATCCCCAGGTGGAGCGAACAGGGGTTAGCCTGCCCCACTCTGCCTCTGAGGGTGGGCCAGCAGGCCCAGCGGTGGGGAGGGTGTTCAGAGCCCAGCCTCTGGCTCTGGGGCCCTGCCCCCACCACCAGCACCAACAGGGCAGGAGTACTCTCAGTGCTCTTCCCCTGCCGGTGCTGAGCGGGGCTGGATTATCACAGGGCTTTTAGGGGCTAGAGCCTGGAGCCCCCTTTTTGGCTGGAGCCCGTGATTTAAGCCCATAAAGCCCTGGCAATAATCTGGTCCTGGAGGATGGTGTCAGCTCTTCTCCATGTCCTTGGAAGGTAGGATATGACATAATTGACTTAATCTTCAGAAACGGAAAGTTAGATTATCTATTTGGAATCAGTTTTCTAACTATAGGGTAATTAAACTCTGGAATAAACTTCCAAAAGAAATTGTGGAATCCCTGTCACTGAAATGATAAATTGCTCTCAGATGGGCCTGCAGCTTCTCTGGATGCAGCACCATCAGTGACCACAGCGCTGCTGATAGAACCCTGTCACAAAATCACTTCTGTGATCCTGTGGTCAGATATGTTGGATTTTTTTTATTCTAGAAGTTGTGGAATCCTTTTAAGAATAGATTAGACAAACACCTGGCAAAGATGATCTTGGCGTACTAAATCCTGACTCAGTGTGGGGGTGCATACTAAATTATTTTTGAGGTTCCTTCCAGTACTACATTTCTGATTCTATGTTCTTATGTATGTCATCATAGTTCATTTTGAATTTTTATTAATATAAAGTAGTCTAATATAATAATATGCCCAGTGAGAGGATCAATAATGGAAGACTATGCCTCTTGTGACGTTTGCATGATTCATAATGGATTATGATCCTGATTTGCTAATATAAGACAAGAAACAAAGAAAGTGAGAGAACCACATCTATAGATCTTGCTCTTTTGCTTTTTACATCAACATTCATGGCATATGAATGGCACACACCATTTTTTTCATTCAATTTAGTATGCATAGAAATCAGAACAACTGCAAGTAATTTCTGAAATGATGCCCTTAACAATGATATCAGGTGTGGTTTATAAGATGATAAATCTTTCATCTATCTTGTATACAAATGGTTCGGGCTCCTCTTTCCCGCTAAAGATGTTCCCATACTCTATTTATGAGTATAGTTAAAATAATCTACTTTGATATGCTGGAGGACAAAACATTCCCTTTATAGATAATTGCTGTTGTGGAATATGTAACTCTTGTGTTCGTATCTGCATGCAGAAGCATAGGGCGATTGCTGGAAGTCAGAAACCATAATAGTAATAAAAAAATGGTAAAGTAAGATATCTATTTTACAATCTATAAATAACATTTTTTAGTATTATAGGTGCATCAACAGTAGTTTCATCTATGAACATGATTACATTGAGATTTGCTCTTAAAGTAAAATTAAAATTTCTTTCTTACACCTTAATGATTGTATTTAATCTCTAAATTTGGCATGATAGCTCTGGAGAAAAACTTAATATTCTGTTTAGTTTTTTCCCATAACATGTTAAAATGCTCCCGCTTTGAAATTTTGCCAATTTTTCTTAAATTTTCTTTTGATTCATTTTCACAAACAACAATACGTCCCTAGAAATACCAGATTTCTCTCTCCCTTTTTCATGTCTCTTTCACACACATTCTGGTAATTATGAGACATAGATTATTATGTTATCAAATGTTATTAAAGAAAATAGCTTAATCACTCAGATGCATCAGCTCCGCTGTTTTCTGAAACTGCCAACCACTTCCTTGACTAGATCCAGTCTGAAAATCTGTGCCAAATATTGTTTCTGGTTTTCTTTGCAGAAATTTTGTCTGAGTTAGTATTTTCTTACCCATCCTGCTCCGTCACTCACCAGCTGTGCTCTTTCCAAACTCTTTGTGGGCCAGGAAGGCAGGCTGATTAGCAAAGTATATGGAGACAGATCAATCTATGAGGGACATTGGGAACAGGATGTCAAAGGCAAGTAAAGGACAGGGGGTGTCATAAGAGAGTGGGAGGAGTTTTGGGGAGATAAAAAAAAGAGAGTATGATGGAGTGTATAAACCCAACATTAGAATTGAAGGAATTATGGAGCAGTTCTGGGCCTAGTGATCTTCCTCCCTCCCGTCTCTCTGAAGAACCTGCCCCAGATGAAGGAAGGAGCTTAAAAGGGAGCTAGATAGCTCAGATGGGGCAGTCAGAGTAGGAAGACAGAGCTACTGAGAGAACTCCTGAACAAGGACATTGCAGAAGTTTTTGTTATTGTGAAGGGGATAGTAAATGGACCTGGAAGGCTCAAACAATTTTCCTTTTTGCCATTTTTTATTGGAATTTGATATTTTGGTGGGAGGTGAACACTAGGAAATGGCCCAGAGAGGCAGCCTGACACACTCCAGGGACCCTGGTGATTGTTTCCTCTCATAGGCCCCTGGGCTACAGCCTGTGGAGTGGGAGGTCCTAAGATCCCCTACCAACCATTCTTGTTATGGAAAGGACATAAACCTCATTTCCTACCCCTCACCTTAAGAGTGAAGAAAGGATAGAGGAGTTAAGAGTTAGGAGGGGAGGAGAGCCACACATAAGGGTCTGGGGGTTGGGCCAAAGTCCCTTCCTATTGTGAAGTCATATTATTATTTATACTCCTTTAAACTTTGTTATCCCAGAAACAGAAGAATCAAATTGGTGACCTGGCTGGAGGGAAAAGTTACCACTCACCAAAAGGTGGGTAGCCCCTATATTGAAAGACTTGCTTATGGGAGACACCAGAGACAGGGAAAAGTGAAGTCCCAGAGACCAATCCACTAGGCGACACCAAGGATAAACCCAATCCTCACCCTTTCCCCATTCTGTCACAAGAGGTTTATTAGATAAAATAATGTGCTTCAGATGAAGGTAAATTTGTATTCTCTGGTGAGGTATTCCCAATCCACTGAGGTAGCCATACTGTATGGGATGGAATATTGCTTACTCTTGTGATTTTATCATTAATCTTGGATTTGCTGGAGTCATTTGTTTATGTGAGAATTTTAGCTTTCTTTTAACAACAACAAAACTTCCAAGACTTCAGATTACACAGAATTTAGAAAATGTGAATCTTAAAGTTCAAAAACCAAATGACAATTGAAAAAGAACTCATAGTTTTTTTTAAAGATTGCTTATTAACCTAATGATATTTCTGGGGCTTGACTCTTGTGATTTTTCTGAAGTTGGCAACACTGGAGTTGTCAAATAGTTGCCATTAAGAAAAGAGAAGAATAGCAAAGAAAAAAGCTATGTCAGCAAGGAAATATGAACTTTTTCTTTTCCCCAAAGTCACTCTCCCCCATCTCATTTCTCTAAGTCCTGAATGGCAAGATTGAATTCTCTGCTAGTAACAGTTTTTCTGAGTATTGTCAACTCTTGACACTTTATCAAAAGTCCCGCTATCATTTGTGATTTTCAGTTTACTTTCATATTATCTCCCTACTGACATCCATCTGACTGATTTTCCTTTATTCACAATGGCCACCATTTCCCATTATTTCCAGTAGAACTGAAGCCATTTCTGTGTAGTCTCTAAAAGTGAAAGTAATGCCACCCCTTGCAAAGATGGGGGGAAAGCTGGAGTGCCTTCAGGGCTAATGGTTACCATTCTTTGTTTATGAAAAATCAAACACGGAGTCCTGTGGCTAACAAGTTTTTTATCACATGAGTTTTTGTGGGAAAAAATCCCACTTCATCAGACACTTTGAAAATGGGGAACTTATGGAATGGGAGGAAAATAAATACAGGGAAGTGTAAGACTCACACATCTACCCCTTTGAAATTTGTTTATGAGGTTGCACTGTGTAGAGACATGGGAATGTGAGAAACCGAAAAAAGCAGTGTTGGAAATGGTTCAGGGATACACAAAGAGACTATGTATGTGCATATGCATGCGTACAAGGTAGATACAATCATTTAAGAGGTGTGGGGGAGGTTGAGCAGATTCAGAAGGAGTCTAGATGGCTGCGTCTACACTGGTAAATTAAATCGACTTAAGCTTGCTTAAGTCGACTTAATTTACTCTGCGTCTCCACTACAGTTTCCTTAAGTCGACTTAAGCAGCTTGCTTAAGTTGACTTAAGGAAAATAAAGTTGACTTAATTAAAATTAAGTCAACTTTTTAACACCACCTTTCTATTAGACCTAAGGCTTAAGTCGACTCCCTAGAGTCGACTTAAGCCAGTGTAGATGTGGGGTAGCCCTAAGTCAGTTTAGGGCTTCCCCAGGGCTACACCAATGCCCTCCCTGCTCTGCCCTGCCCACCCTTCCCCTATGCCCTGCCAGGATCCCTGTCCCCCTTTGCCCCATTGTACCTAGGTACAATGGGGCAAAGGCTGAGCCCCCTGGCATTGGGCAACGGGTGCACCCCCTGCCCCTGTGGACCTCCCCTAGGTCCCCCTAAGCCCCTAGAAGTTGACCTAGGCATCCAGTGTGGACGCTCTAGGTCGACTTTTTACGTTCCCCTTTAAGTAGACTTTATTTTTAAGTGTAGACACACTAAGTCGACTTAAGGTTGACTTAGTTAAGTCGACTTAAAGTCGACTTAAATTAACAAGTGTAGACATAGCCGATGGGAGGGAATGTGATGATAAGGTGAGACACTGAAGAGGTGCTGGAAGAGACTGAGGGCAAGATAGTGATGGGATAGGGGATGAAGAGGGATAGAATAGCAGCACTCTCTGCCCAGAAGTTAGGAAAGGGTAATTAGCGGATCTCCCTCTGAGAAGCTGGTGGGGTTGCACATATTTTTGCATTTGAATTTAAGGTGGAATTTTGAACCTGAAATGATCATGCTTATTTTGCAGGCAGGTGACTTTCCCTTAAAGGCTGAAATCCCTGAAGCCATACTTTGTAACTCCCCCTCTCCCCCAGAAAACTATTTATATTTTAAAATCTCATGATTTTAAACCAATCTCCTAATTTTTACGGTCCAATATCTGACAGTCATTTAGGTCTTGAAAGAAGAGTCTTATCCAATTTTCAGCTCTCTTGTTATGACCAAACACTTGTTTTTGGCTATGCCAGAGAAATAAGATAATTGAATTTAAAATCATGATCCTTTTTTTTTTTTTTTTAAGATATGGAGGACTTAATTTTGAATTATTTTTGAGGATTTTTTTTTCATGGCCCCCTCTGAATCCTGTATAGTTGGCATCCTATGGCCAGATTCTTAGCTGCTATAGAATAGAGTAGCTCAATTGATGCTAATGAAGCTATATTGATTTATGCCAGTTGAGTATCTGACCCATGTCAATTAAGGCGGTTGGCTGTATGAGGAGAAGGATGGAAAAGATTTGCACTATTTGATGTTAAAGACTTGAAAACATTAAAGCATCTATAGATTTCATGCTGATATGAAGGTTTTGGCAGCTTCATTTGGAATAAACTGCATAATTCACTTGTGGATCTGTCTTTCAGAAGAAATGAGGCCAGCCCAAATGAATGCAGATAAACATCTATCATACTATTATGTGGGGTGAGTATGTATGTGTATGAATCTATATCTTCTGATTCCTTTTCATCTTGATTATGAGAACTGTGAAATATAGAGCAAAACTTATCTAAGTTGCACTGAAGGTACCTGTGGAAACAACTGCAGTTTTATACAATGAAGCTTCTTGAACTGTGTAAATGCCACTGAACACATTATGCATCTCTGTGATGTTTTGTCTTGAGCCAAATTTGGTGCATTACAGGATAGGACACCTTGAGAGGGTCACGTATTAGATGCTGTCCATCCATTATGTTATAGGTCTTCTGGAAGGTCTTTTCCATCCTTCTTTCACTGGGTTTAAGTCAAAGATGAATTGCACAAGGAATTTGGTAGACATTCAGAGCAGATGACCATACCAGCATAGAAAGTGTTGGACAACCATTTGAGAGAGTGGAACCTGTTGAGTTAGAAAATGAATCTCATTTTACTTGAATTCATACCATTTCAAGTTTTTGATCATTCAGAATATTTTTATTTGAATGGAGTCCATCTTTTTTTTCAGTCTTAACAGTGTGGGGCCATTATTTTTCGTTCCATAAGCCAGAATACTGATCACCAAAGCATTATATATCCTCAGGTTTGTGTCTCTACATCTCAGAGTGTCTGGTTTACAAATGACATTTTTGATAAGGCACACCATTAATGACAAAGCCTTTATAGAGCAAGCTTCAAGTTCTTTCTCAATGCTGCTCATGTTATTGCCAACAGAGCGAAGTCAGGTGCATCACTGACATACTTGCCTGCAGTGTCAGTCATATAAGTGCTAGAGTCCATAGCATGTTTGAAATTGCCAAATGGAAGAATTCTGATTTTACCTCAATTAGTTTTCAGGCCAACTTTTGCTGTTGACCTTGCAGGGTTTTAAGTTCCACAACTAGCTCAATCATTGATTTGACAACTAGTGCTATGTCATTGACAAAATTGACAATGATAAGTTTCTTATCATCAAGGTATATGCCTAAATTCCATTTGCTTAATGACAGGTCAAGCACACAGTCTATGAAGTCATTGAATGGCTCTGGGGAAGCAGCTCATCTTTGTCAAACACCAGACCTGAAAAAAAGAAAAAAGATCTGAAAAAAGATGTCTCTTTTCCCATTTACAAAAATTCACCCTGATGAGACCTCAAAAAGGAAATGAAACATTCTACGGAGCTTCTCAGGGAAGCCTGCAAGTTTCAAGATCAGACAAAGCAATTCCCTGTCAGTAATCAAATGTGGCCTGATATCCACAAATACAATGTGAACAGGGTGCCTGAATTTTCAGGCCTTCTCAATATTTGAAAGACGTAAATGAAGATTTGCTCCTTAAAATACCAGAAGCTTAGGTTAACAACACAGAAGTAAAACTTTCCCTGAGATGGATAGAAGAGATTGAATTAACACCATTTGAATAGTTACAACAGTCTCTCTTATTTTCTTTATGTTTCCAAAGAATAAAATAATGCCTTTTTGCCAGTTGGACTGGACCAACTTTGTTCTCTAGACAATATTAAATTGTGTACGTGTAACCCATATGCCTAAAAAAAAGGCTATTTCTTTAAGAGACCTACTGAGGGTGGGTTATTGTTGCTGGGCAGATTAGCTACCCACAACTAGAAACTTCTGGAAGCAGGGAGTGGGAGCATTTTTGAGCATGCTCCACAGGGTACCCTGCTGGTGTGATGTGTTGTGGTCAGTCAGATCACAGGAGAACAGCAGTCTGTGCAGACAGCAGGCAGGAGCTGCTTTGAGAAGAGCCCATGTGCTCAGTTTTTCAGGCGAGAAGCTGAGCCAGGAATGAACAAGATGTTTTCTCCCTCTATTGGAGTCATCTGCAATAGATTTTGCAGCCATGCATATGGGACTGAGGGCTGGTTGCAAAGGAGAAGGAAAAGCTTGCATGGAATACTACAGAAGATTCCTGCAAAGAAAGAAGAAGAGGACAACTATTTCTTGCCACTCAAGCCTCTATACTGGAACAAAGACTGTAGCTGAAAGTTGGGTGAACAACACCTGGACTTTGGGACTCTTGGGCATCTTTCATGCAGAGGTTTCTGTAGGGATTGTTCTTGGTTAATTGTATTTTGTTTTCTTAGGATAAGGTTTATTTAGTTAGTAGTTAATAAAGTTCATTGTTATGTTTGTTTTTAGTATTTTAATGTGGGGTGGTAACTCTGAGCAATCTTTGCTGTGAGTCCCATACAGACTGGATCCTGGGTCTCCATCTGCTTTCTCCACAGGGATTGGGATTGATTTCTGTGAGGCACTGGAGAAGGGCAACTAAATGAATTTTAGCCCACCTGAAGGTTACATACGCAGCCATAAAAAAGGCTGCTCCAGAACATTTTAGCAATTCTGCAGGAATTCCACAGATTCCTACTTATGTCCCTTAAGAATGTTTACCTCTCTGTGGATTTTGTTGATAGTGAATTCACCAAGATCATTTTGTGTGTAAGGAGTCATCTTGATATTGGCTTTAATGTCAGGGTTCAAAAAGATCTGTGAGCAAGTTTGTTAGTTGACTGAAATGTGAACTCCACTGTATCATGCATTCAGTTACTGTATTATTAGCTGACCAGAATTAGAGCAGGTTTCATTCATGTAGTGAATGACCTTTCTTGACTGTGAGGTCACACATGTGTTTATAAAAGGAACACACATCATTTTTGGCAGAAGCTTTCTTGAGTGTAATGGCTGTGGTGTCCATAAAAGCTTTGTGCCTTTATTACAAGAGCCATTTAGCTTATTATACATGATGATATCACCTCTCAAATGAGTCATTCAATGTTGTTCAATGATGGTGAAGGATTTAATGTAGATCTGGAACTTCTTGGATCTTTTGTTTGGGATCAATGACAGTCATAACAGCATCAATTATCTGAGATCGGAAGTTCGTTCAAGTGACTTAAACACTGGTATATTCTGAAAAGGTCTCAGAACTTTTTGAGATTTAGTTGTCATGGCAGTTTTGAATGCTTTAGATTTTAGGTTAGATCAAGCAAATTTTGGCAACCCAATTGTTGCTTTGCCTAAGCTTTTTAGTGTGAGTTGGAAATTTTCAGAGACTAGTTTGTTTTTGGTGTTATAAAGAATAATAGATATGTTCTGCAGTTGCTGATGGACAATTTCCAATAATGAGAGATTATAATGTAACCAATTATTTTCTTTGTATGCAGAGTCCTGTGGCACTCTGTTGTCTTTCTACAATAGACTAACACGGCTACCCCTTTGGAATTTTTCTTTGTATGGACATTATTATTCAATTACGTAAACTGGTGAATTCATGCCCTCTGAAACCAGGAGTTCTTAATAACTAGCTCTTGCAAAACACAACTATAAAAGGCATTTGCAACTGTAAAAGGAATTGTCATTTGAGGTATCTGGAGTGACAGGTCTAACAACATTTTTGCATGCTCCATTTGAATGATCAACACTACTATTAAAGTTGCTAAGGAGAGTGGTGATGTCAACATTCAAGATAGGTGAAAGAAGAAAGCTGAGTTGATTATAGAACTCTGTTTTGTCTTCATCAGAAGTTTTATTGGCTGGTGCATAGGGAGGGATAATTGTTCATCTTCTATGCTGGTGTTTAAGTAAGTGATTAGATGTGCTTATATGGTAAGATTGATTTGCAGATGTAACTTTTAAGGGGGAGACCCATGGCTCTCTTTCTCATATCCTGAGCACTAAAATACAATAGATGATAGTCACCTATTCTTTCCTACCTGAACTTTAAGAGGTGTTGAAGTGGGGCCAAATCTGGGCATTATATTTACCTGGATGTTTCTCTGACAAGCAGCTCCTTTGAGCCTTTCTTATTTGGAGTTAACATATTCTATGTTGCAATACACAAAAGACCACTATTTATTAGATTAATTTGTATAGGTCACAAATCAGGTTGATCTGAGGCAAACACATTTGTGGCTTTCACAGCAGTTGGGTTTGGTTGTGAGTGGTCACTAGTATGTCTGAGGCCTAAGTCCTGCTAGAAGACATGATACACTGGAATATACTCCACCCACTCTGATAAATTTTACGTGAATCCATACAGTGCATTTGACGTAGGTGATTAGATTGCCCACCAGTGAGATGTGGCAATACAGGTTAGGCAATATAGTAATGTGTTTCAATTGCTACTGTAACTTGCACTCTGTGTAGTTTGTTAACTCATATCAGCAGTTTTTCCCATTGTAATTTTGCAATATTCACAAACTAGTTGACTCAATCTCATTTCAAAAGAATGAATTGTTTTCATATAAACACTGGATTCCTGAGATTAACTAATACTAAAATAATACCATATTTATAAGATTTGGAAGGAAACAAAAGAAAAACAAGTGGCTTTGATGTTTGATGTTAAGATATTTTTTTTAAGATAGAAAGTGATAAGAATTTTATCCAGAAAAACATTCAGGTATAGTGTTTAAATATACATTAAAAAACCGTACAATGGAAGAGATAGTTGACATAAAAAGATGAATGATGGATCATTAATCTTACAGCTATATCACACAATAGAGGAATGACATGATTTTCAATAATTCTGAAAGAAAAGATCATTTTAAATGTACATTTCACTTTTGAAGCTTCCTGCACTGGGAAAGGCAACCTAAGCTTGTTTTTTTACACCTTAGTGTGGCTTGCTGGACCTAAAAGTGCATCCCTAAGGCTGTTTTCAAGGAGGAACTTTTTAAAGAGACAAGTTTTATTTTAATTGCCTGTATTGAGAATTCTGTGAAGGTCAGTGTGAGATTTTTAGTGGCATTTTGAGAAGATTTAGTTTAAAAAGAGAACTTTTGAAAGAAATAGTTATATGGTTTGTAGAGAAAAATAAAATTGTATTCGCTGTTGTTGATGGAGCTACTATATCTGCTGTATCTCTGCTTCCCTGTAATTAAATACAATTTGGATTGTGACATCATCCATCAGCATCTCTCAGTAGTTTTTCTATCAATATTTTTTTTTTTTTCAGAAACCAGAATGGACAAAACCTTTTAGTGTATTTGATTTGTTGTTCTAATCACATGGGCCTGGATTCACAATGCAACTTAGATACTGATCAGGCTCCGAGGAAGTGCCTATCTCTGGCTGCAATCCACAGCGAGGAATCTCTGTCCTGGAGTCGGGTGGCATAGGTACCTAAGTCGTTTTTTGTGACAATGAGTTAGATTCCTGCTTAATTCCATGCAAAAGGAGGGTGGGCTTACCTTGTTGCTTTTATCACAGTGGTTAGAGAATTTAGCCAGTATGTGGGAGAGTCAGGCTCAATTCCCACTTTGCCTAATAAGAAGAAAAGATTTGAAGAGGGGGTCTCCAGTCTCCTAGGAGGGTACCGTAATCACTGAACTATGAATATTCTGGTGGTGGGGAGTTTCCTTGGAGCTCTTCCACTGTGTATAAATACTTAGTGTTTGGCTGAGAGCGAAAAATGGGATCATTCTGTGTGGTGGTTAGGACACATGCTGGGAGACTCCAGGTACCTCCTGCTCCAATCACACTTGAGTTATTTATCCAAAGTGGAATATCTTCAGCAGTAGAGACTGAGGGAGCATCCACATCAGAGTAGATCCTGAGAGGTGAAAGGCCTCTGCTCTGCAATGTCCAACAGCCGAGGCGAGTACTTTAACACTATGCTAAAAGTTTTAAGATTACTGTCATCAGTAGTAGCAATGGAGATTATGAATAAAGCCTTAACTGGTAGATGTGCTCAGATTCCACCTGTTGGATCAGGTCCCAGACATGAGAGGCAGGTGAATGACAGGCTGTATCTTTCCTGTTCATGGGTCGCTCTGTGAGTTAGGCAGGATATGGACATTTAGACACATATACTGGCAACTTACGTCGACTTAAGGATGCTTAAGTTGATCCACACAAAGCCGTGTCCTCACTGGACTTTTATTAAGTCGACTTAATAACAGCTTAAGTTGACTTCATAACATCACCTCTGAAGGTCAACTTAAGCCTTAAGTCAACTTCTTAAGTTTACTTAAAGTCCACGTAGATGCCCTGTTGACCTAATTAGCTAAATCGACCTAATGGCTGGGGAGCTATGGCTGAGGGAGATGGCTTGCTAGTTCCCCATGTGGCAGAGGAGCCCCAGCTGCGGGGAAACCCCCATAGCCCCAGGGCTCCAGCCGCGCGAGGATGCTGGTTCCCCACATGGCAGAGGAGCCTCAGCTGCGGGGAATCCTCATGCCCCGGGGCTCCAGCCCTGCGGGGATCCTGGCTCCGCGCATGGCAGAAGAGCCTCAGCTGGCAACCCCGCATGGTTGGAGCCCCAGGGCTGCAGGGGTTTCCCTGAAGATGGAGCCCCAGCTGGGCCCATGAGAGAATCCCTGCCACTAGAGCCCCAGCTGGGTCCATGGAGGATTCCCTGCCACTGGAGTCCTGGCCGGGGCCACAGGGGAATCCCCTGCTCCTGGAGCCCCGGAGCAGCAGGGGGTTTCCCTGCCCCTGGAGCCCCAGTGCCACAGAGATCCCCCACAGCTGGGGCTCCTCTGTGGTGGGGAAGGCTGCAGCTCTCCTCCATCCACCTGCAACAATTTAAGTTTCTAGTGTAGACTCTCTAAGTAGACTTAACAAGGTCGAATTTAAGTCATCTTAAGTTGACCTGGTTAAGTTGATTTAACAGAGTCGACTTAGCTTAACAAGTGTAGACATACACATAGAAGGAGACAGCTGTGTGCATGCCCAGAGACAGAAATATAAGTACTTAGGGAGCATTTACTCTGAAAATGTAGATGTTGAAGGAGTTTAGGTACCTACAAGATTAGGGAGAGTTTTATGGCTTGCTGTTGAGCCTAAAACTGGTGTTTAGGTGTTGAACACCAGATCATGGTGCTACTGATATATTACTTACGTTGAGTATTACCTTACTCCAGGACAGGTTCCCTTGAAATCAAAGGGGCTAAGCCCAAAATAAACATTAAAGGGTATCGGAATGTGGCCCGGAGGTAGTACACTGAAGAACACTTGGCAAAGGTAAAGTTTTGTTTCTAGATCTGTTGTTTGGTAAACATACCTTTTGAAAAAGAACAACAATAAAATAACTACATTATTATTATTTCGGCAGATAGCTCTTTGGCCACTTCAGCTCCATAATAAAAACTCATTTTTGTCCATGATACCCACAAATTGAGAGACAGTAAGAACAAAAAATAACCAAAAACAATAACAAACTAAAACAGAAAAATGTATTTTTTCCTATATTCTATGTAGTCACTAAACACCCGTGGATGGCCCCTACCAACCAACATGGGCTTGCAGGACTTGGGCTGTGTTTCATTGCTGTTTAGACTTGCTGGGGCCCAAGCACTGGAACCCTTTGAGGTGTTTAAAGCAGACTAAATGCAGCCATGTTAATAGCTGCATACAAATATACAGGTACATTGGTACCTAATATAGGATGTAGTTGAATAACGCAATACATGGACGTCAATCAGGACTAATGCTGCAGCTATAATAAAACCATCACTCTGTTTATCTACCTTTTAGCACTGGTACATGATGGAAACTCGTATTACATGTTGGGAATTTTTGGTAGATTGTCAGATGAAAGCAAGTTGCAGTACATCTCACAGGGGGTCACATCTGCACGACTGGTAAGGCCAGATGTGAAGGAAGCATAATGAAAAGGAATATAAGATTACACCTCTTTTCCTACCCTCTTCCACAAGTGAATCTTTTCCAGAGGTGCTTGGGTCTTGGCCTCATAAATACTGTATGTCCCAAATGTTTTATTTTCATTAAATAATTTTACTTTGTATGTTTCCTCAGATCTAAAGATCTCACTCTAAAACATGATTTTCAGAAGTGCTGACTACCCAAAAGTTCACTAAAACTGCGGGAAACACCTCCCCTTTGAAAATGAGGCAATAATTAAATAAACTCTGCCCTAAGCTCTGTTTAGATGGGTAAGTGTCATTAATTTACATATTACACATTTTACAGATGGGCAATATGAAGTACAGAAAGATTAAGGCCTCAGCCCTCTTGTGCTTAACTTTAAACATATGAGTTGTCCTTTTGAAAAATAATGCATATAGCTAAACATACGTGTACGTGCTTGCTGGCCTCGGTTATTGACTTCTCTAAGGTCATTAAGCAAATGACGTGGCTGTAGTGACAACCGCATAATTATAACCTTTTTTTGCCAATAAATTATTATAGACCATAGCTGGAGATTTTTCCATTATTTTAGGATCTTTCCAGTCTTATTTAGGAAAATATTATTTTGAGCTTTAGAACTCAGAGCAACTTGGGTTCAGGGACTGCATTTTCAAACCATCATATTGTAGCATAAACTACTGTCAGGCTGAAACGTGAAAACATATGAATGAACTATCAGCAAAAACTGAATCCATAGGACCTTCAAAGGCAATCTTAACCATAGTAACGGATTGCAAGCTTAGGATATTGAAAGAGCTAGGAGTTATCCCATGATAGACTTCTGTAGGCTTCACATAAATTTCCTAATACCCTAAGTAAAGTAGGCTAAACCAATTTATGCACTATCAGACTTGCCATGACATCCAGATGATCTGTGTGATCATATGGATTTATGATCTGAGAAAAGTAGAAATCTAGTGAATACAAGGAAAATTCCATAAGGGAGAGTAATAAAAAGAGAAAGTGAGAGAGCAATTCTGGTTTGACACAGAAAGTGGGAGTTGGTTTGTGATAAATGTTTTTCAGTTCAGAATAGTTCAGAATTTCAGAACTATTTCATTTGAGGTGGGTGTCTAATTAAGCTTCCTAAAATGCTTACAAGACTTATGCAGTGAGGGGCAGTATGATGGCATGAAAGGAGAGCAGAGTCCAATTTCTCCTGGGATTTTACTCCCAGGCTTGCAAGAGCTGAGAATGCTGAGGAAGCTACTTATACCACTGCTGAGGGTGGAGAAACAGACAGGGAGAAATACTGGATTGTTCAAAAAGAAAACTGCTATATAATGTGAAAAACACTAACTATGGGCTATACGGTATTATTTTTTAAACCAATACAATTTGAACTTCAGAGTGGAGGGAAGGGAAAAGAAGTTTAAAAAGGGGTAAAGAAAGAGAAAGTGTCAATATGTTTAAGGCTTTACATCAGTCATGTCAAAATCATTTGCAATGGCAGGCCAGATTTGACTTAAATGTACTTCAAGTGGGCCATACATACCACAAATTGAAATACTAGGGCACTCTTGTGGCTTTGCGGAGCGCTGTGTATGTGAGACTATGTTCTATGATACCACAGTCTCATTCTCTCTCTCTCTGTTAGGGAGAGAGTGTGGTCTCACAGAGCATAGTCTCACATACCCAGTGCTCTGTAATGTTGTAAGACCTGACACTCTTGCAGCATTGCAGTGTGCTGGGTATGAGAGACCATACTCTCTCTCTCTCTCGCTCTCTCTCTCAGGATGCGTTTACACTTACAAATTAAGTCGACTTAAGGAGGCTTAAGTCGACTTAAAATACTCCGTGTCTACACTGGGCTTTCCTTACATCGACTTACAACTCAGGGGAAAATTCCTTCCCAACCCCAAATATGACAATAAGTTAGACATTAAGCATGTGGTAAGACTCATGAGCCTGACATCTGGGAACACAATCTCTGTAGCAACTCAGAACACTCCCCATCTAATGCCTCATTTTGAGCCTTTGGAGATATTTGCTAATTTGGAGATATTTGCTAACAACAACTGAGGATGGGTCTCATACCATTGTAGGTAATCATACCATGCATTCCATACATTGTTTAAGTTCAGTCTTAAAAAAGTTAGGATTTTTTTCCCCTGCTACTTCTCTTGAAAGGCTCTTCCAGAACTTCACACCTCTGAGCATTAGAAACCTTCATCTAATTTCAAGCCTAAATTTATTTTTGGCCAGCTTACACCTATTTGTTCTTGTGCCAATATTAAAAAAGTCCTCTCCTTCCCCAGCATTTACCCCTCTAGTGTATTTATATAGAGAGATCTTATCTCCCCTCATCACTTGGTTTGTTAAAATAAACAACCTAAGCTCCTTAAGTCTCCTTTAGTAAAGTAGGTTCTTCATTTCTATGATCACCCTAGTAAACCCTCCCCAGCAGTTCTAGTTTGAATTAATCTTTCTTAAACATGGAAGATCAAAACTGCACACAGAATTCCAGATATTGAGTTCTCACCAATGCCTTTTCTAATGGTAATAATACTTCCCCTATTTCTACTCAAAATACCTGATCTGCTGCAGCCCAAGATTGCATTAGACTTTTTTATGACTGCATCGTATCAGCAATTCATAGCCACCCTGTAATCAATCAATCCACCAGGTCTTTCTCCTGCTCTGTCACTTTCAACTGATATATTCCCAGTTATAGCAAAAATTCTTGTTAATTCCTATCTATATGACCTTGCATTTTGCATTATTAAATTTCAGCCTGTTACTCAAGGTCACCCAAATCTTCTTGTATGGTATTGCAATACCTCTCAACTTTGTGTCTTACACGGAATTTATTAGCACACTTCCACTTTTTGTGTGAAGATTATTATTGAAAATGTTAAACAAGAGTGTGAACCATGAGGAACTCCACTAACTTTACTCCAGTCTGACAATTCATGTTTCTTAGTAACCTGTTACAGCCTGTTCTTTAAGTGGTTCCTTATCCACCTTTCAGTTCTCCATCTTCTCCAATTTACCTAACAATTTCCCATCTGAGTTTGTGTCAAATTCTTTACTGAAATCCAGGCAGATTAGATGAACTGTGTTTCCTTTTCAAGAAAAATCGATCATCATCTCAAAGACAGATATCAGATTGGTCTGATATGATCTGCCTTTTTATAAAATCATGTTGTATTTTAATACAATTACCATTTAACTACTCTTGTGTTGAAAATTTCTTCTGAGACCTTCCGTACAGTTGATGTCAAACAAATGGGCTTGTAGTTTCTGAATCACTTTTTCCCCTTTCCTACTTCATGTGCCAGTTCCTTTAGTATTTCGGAGTCCCTAATTTGGTCCAATTAAAATGTTTAAGTTTAGCTGCCATCTCAGATGTGGTAATTTCTTCCTTCATGTCCATATTCCCATGTTCCATGTCCATGTACCCTGCCATTGCCCCGAACCTCATTATCACCCTTATTAAAAACTGAGGCAAAATATTGTTTGGGAGTTGAACAGTACCTAGATTATCTTTAATCTCTACCCCATCCCAGTGTTTAGCATCCCTTTCTTCTCCACTTATATATATGTGTGCGCGTGTGTACGTGTGTGTGTGCCTCTTGGCAGTTCTCACATTTTCCCTTATATTTTCTGATCTACAAGAGGCAGTCTGCAAGGAATGGAAGAAGGGATGGATCAGCAAGGAAAGCTTTCTGCTTTCTCTTAATAGCCTGTTTGTGATGCGTGTTCATGCTGTTTGGTCTACCACCTTTGCCTATAATATTTCCTCTTGCCTGGGATGCAACCTTCAGATAGTTTCTGCAAATTTGTAGTTCAAAGCCTCCTCCATATTCAGATCCTTGAATTCTTCAGTCTAGTCCCCAATTGAAACTTTATGGAACAACTGGGCTCCTATGTGGTTCAATTGCATTTTGTGGACCTTTGTCACAGATCATAGCCGAGGTCCATTCCTAGGACTGTTGGGAGGAGAATCCAAGTCTCTATGCTCTGGGTATATGCGTGTTAAGATTCAAGACCCTGAATGGAGTCCAGCCTCTGCTCCAATCTTGGGATCGTTAGGCAGAGTCTCAGGGCACAGACCTTCTATTTGGTGCCATTGCCCAAGTACTGGAAATTGCTGTTTAGATGCCTAGCCCTCTGAATTTTAGTCCTGACCCTTCAGACTCCCTGATACTTAAACACAGTCCTCTCCCAGAACTCCACCCCAAAGTTGAGAAGCTTCTGGTTTTCTGTTTAATTCTCTCACAAGTAAGCAGCAGTTGTGGAGCAGACAATATACATGCACCCTTTACACTAACATCTTTATGTCCTTTACTTAACGGATAAGAGATAGGAAATTAAAGATTGTACATAACACGAAAACATCCTAAACACAATGTCCCTTGCTGACTCATTTTTCCCTTGAGAGTTTTTTTGCAATTGTTGGAACACAGATAGTCAGTCAGGTCCTCATGCCTAACCTGTCCTTACAGCAGCCTTCCTCGTCTTAATGTGCAAAATGGCTCTCTTCATTAGTTCCTCCTGTGAGTTCATTTATACACACCAGCTTCTTTTGTTCTGTTCCTAGCATTTTCCATTATTCACAAATCTCTATGCCTTCCAAAAGGAGGAGGCAAAGTCGTCTCTCAGCTTCAGCAAACCCATTGTCCAAAAGTATTTTATTTTGAATAAACTCTCCTTGATTCATGATCACTCACCATTGTCCCTGACCTGGCAGAGACTTGACACAACCCTACTAACTCACAGTGGAGTCACAACCATATAGGCTTTCCATGAGACAGTCAAGATACAATTTTATAAAGTCACCCACAATTCAGAAGAGGTACAGACAGAACCCCCCAAATAATCATACCCACCTGCCAAATTTTAAATTAGTGATGAAAACACACTGAATTCATGTGCTTGAAGTTAAGCACATGCTCATGCTTTTTGAGTTGGGGCCTGTGAAGAAAACTTCTTTGTGTCTGCAAGGTAAGGATGACAAACTGATAGTGCATAGTGGATGGAAATGACAATAGAATTTTTAATAAAAAAGCTCTCAAATTCTTTGTCATAGAGGAGCATATTCTTTAGTAGAGAAAACAATGGGAGTAGCCCAAAATTATTTTAATGGCCTTAGGTGACCCTATTTTCCATTGTAGTGGTACCCTAGAATCCTGTCACTATAAACTTGGAACCCAGATGCATCTGTTGTGGGCTTCCGCATAGCACTTTTCTACTGAATTGTTTAATACACTTGTTCACATTGAAGCCTATATTGCCCAAATCCCCATGCAAATTTAAAATACGTAGTTTTCAAAAATCACAGGAAAATAAATTACATACTTACACAATGGACAAAAAACATTTCAGCCTGCAAATATATTAAAATAGCAACTTTATAACTTCAAGTAAAATATAGAACAGATCATAAGAATTACACGTAAAACTGATGTATAATTGAGTTGTGTCCCACAGGGAGCCATTCACTTCAAAATTAGTACTTGAGCAGATGAATACTTGCTATAAAATAATTGTGATGCTGTTTACACCACTCAAGGTTGTGGCAGCCCCAGGGCTATAAAAATGTGTATAAAATGAAGTCCATGAAATGTATTCTGACTCATTTCATGAGCACAAAATATATTTCCTCTTATTTTGCTGTGGGGGTCTGGAATTATTTAAATAAGGGTTTGTGTTTTCCTGTATAGAGGACAGCAGACTTGGCAAGGAGCTGGGGTCATTATTTACATTGCTATAAGTCCAGCTTTTTCACCTGTATGCACAATTTTCAAATTTGGGTGTCTATATCTTTGCATCTTCATCCATATCTAGGCATCTAACAATACGTGACAAGGGTGCTGTAGGACTACATTTGTACCGATTAATATTTTATTTATATTGAAAATCATTGCCAAAGACACCAGCCTGAAATTGGATTCCCACTGTGCTAGGCAGCACCACGTGAATCCTTTGTTTCCCTTTTGTGTCTAAACAACAACAGAAGCAGAAAGAGGAGTCAAGGGGTAATGCACATACATTGCTGATTTTAATAGCTTATCTGTTCCAACTGCTAGGGGTAAAAAAAGGAAACAAGCAATAGTTTCTGATAGGGAAGAGGCAAAATTCAACTAAAATAGTGAATGTTTCTTTCCTGATTGAAACCTGAAAAGGGAAAGTCTTCACTTTAAAACTTTAGGCTCATAGACTTATAGACTCCAAGGTCAGATCATCTAGTTCTAGTCTGACCTCCTACACAACATAGGCCACAAAACCTCACCTGCCCACTCCTGTAATAAACGTCTAATCTATGACTGAGTTAGTAAAATCCTCAAATCATGATTTAAAGACTTTAAAGTAGAGAGAATCCACCAGCAAGTGACCCTGGTCCCATGCTACAGAGGAAGGTGAAAAACCCGAGAGCCTTTGCCAATCTGCCCAGGGGGAAAATTCCTTCCCGACGCCAAATATGGCAATCAGTAAAACTCTGAGCATGTGGGCAAGGCTCACTAGCCAGATATCCAAGGAAGAATTCTGTATAATAAGTCAGAACCCACCCCATCTAATGTTCCATCTCAGGCCATTGTCATATCCATCGCTAGAAATCAAAGATCGGTCAATTGCCAAACTAGGCTGTCTCATTATACCATCCCTTCCATGAATTTATCAAACTCAGTTTTGAAACCAGCTCCGGGAGGCTGATCCAGAATTTCACTCCTCTGGTGGTTAGAAACCTGAGTCTAATTTCAAGTCTAAAACTTCCTGTGGGACAGTTTATTCTTATGTCCATTCCATTCGTTCTTGTGTCCACATTGGTGCTGTACTTAAATAATTCCTCTCCCTCTCTGGTTGTTATCTCTCTGATGTGTTTATACAGAGCAATCATATCCCCCTCAGTTTTAATGATAACTTGGTTGACCTTCAGTATATTTGGTCAGGAGGGAGGATAACAAGGATCCTGATCGACTTGCATGTCCCTGACCATTATTCTGAGAGATTGAGAATTTTATTTAATTTTTTTACATAATTGTGGGCAGTATTAGGTACCAAATGGAGGGGGGCTGGCACAACACAGCCTTCCCTTAAGGACATCATTGTTCTGGTGAGCAACTTAAAAGGTGAGACTCCAGTTCTTGGATTAGGAATGGTTTTCATCGAGAGGAGGGGGTGTGGTGATTGTATCACCCAGATACTTTCTTAAGTTCTTAGTGCCTTAGTAAATTTCTATAAACACAGCTAAATAATTTATTATTTTTGTTTGCTTAATGCAGTATTTTTTAACAGAATACTCAACAATGCTAGCCCAAGATACACAACACAAGACAAAACACAAAACAAAAAAGAAAACATTTTTTTTGTCTCAACTGTAAATCCATGGTGTTTGGGAATTTTTTTTAGCTAGTGCCAGCTTTTTAAAGTTCCAAAAAACAAAAGAACATGTTCTTACCCATTTTGGGGTTGGCAGATGATTGCTTAAAATATTTTTTATTTTTGGAGTTTTGGTGGGGTGAATTTGTAAGGGCTTTTTGCCTTTTAAGAGTTAATCTGTTCCTAAGCATTAGGAATTTTGTTTCAAAGAACACAATGATTTGAAAAAGAAAACACAACTTTTCCTGGCTTTTTTAAAAAGCCTTGCTGGAATTTAATAGCAAATTTGGTTTATATGTTTTTAATACATTTCAGGAAGTTAGGCTTTAGTGAAAACCCTTATGATTTTGTTTGTTTGTATTTTTGTTTTTTGGGGGACGGTTTGTAATTTTTAACTAAAATGTTTATATTTAAATGATTTAAATTTATAGGCAATTCATTTGAGAAAAGGGCCCACTTTTCCTTCAGAAAGGCTGCATAAAAAACTTTTTACAACTTTTAAAATTTCTTTACTTGACAGCTTAAGACATTTTTTGGAATTGCTTTGCATCAATGGACTGTTTTACTTTCCTTTCATAATTATTACAGTTTTCTTTAGCTTTTTTTTTTCCTGTTTAACCAGACCACCACAACAGACTTTCTTTTACATTTGCACTCTCCTTCTATTCATCTTTAACTATAACCTGCTGCACTTTTTCTTACATTTTTTTTAAAACCTTAATGATTCTCCCCCTGTTGAGGAAATTATCGAGGCATCCTGGGGCAAGTCATATGACATGGTCACCCAGCTTCTTGGAAACCCACCTAATGTGGTGTTTCAGGAGAACCACATTACTGAAGCACACTCTGGCATTCAGTACTTGACATTGCAGTCTTTGCTCACAGCGATCTCTGCAACCTGAAAACCATGGCCAAAACTGCAATCCTTAAATTCCTAAAAACACAATCCTTGCTCAGTCCTCTTATCTGTGTGCTCTATATGTATATAAGGTCCGTACCTAAAAAGGGGTATAAAGGGTATCCCCAAATACTCCCAGGCCAAAGTGCATGCTAGAGGTGATAAGTATGAAGGGTACTCACATCTATCCTTGGTCACTGGAGGCTCCACAAGGCTTCTCGACAGCACCCTGCTTGCTGTGCCAAATGTTAAACAAAAAGGAATTCTCTTCCAGAATTCAGCCACACACACACAGATAATACTGAAGGGGTTTATTTTCATGATGTGCCATTACAGCACACCTGGGAGTCTGATACGCAGATACAGCTTCTAGGTAACAGTAACAGAACAGCTGCATATATATGCTTCTTCCCTATTTATAACACATTTATTCTGATTTTAACTTTTAAAACCAGACAATACTTCACTCCAGAGAGGAGGGAGGTGGTAACAGCAGATGCAGAACATGTGTACAAAACAGCCTACATACATCAGAAAAGGTACATGACGAGGGCTAGGAGGCCAGGGTGGAGAAATAGAGGAGGGGGTCCTTAAAGATAGAGGGAACGTGTGCTGTTCTTATTGCTAAGCAGAATTACTAAGTAGATATCTTGTACATTGCTTATCTTGTATTTTCAGCATGAGCTGTCCTTGGAACCTCGGCATGCAATCCTGTATGTGTATTTTAAAGCTTCATGTCTAACAGTACTAACACCTACGTACTGGAACTCTGAAAAGGCAAGGCATTTTATCCAAGCTATTATTGTACCCCCAGGAAAGCAAGAACATTTATTTTTCATAGATTTAAGGTCAGACTTATGGTCAGAAGGTCATTATGATCTGAGTTTGACATCTGCATAATAGAGGTCAAATGACCTTTGCCAGTAATTTCGGCATGAAGCCTATAACTTCTGTTTCAGCAATAGCATAGCTTTTAAAAGGACACCCAATCTTGAATTTTATTTGGATCTTATGTTATAGCTCACCTAGGGGAAGACTTAAATACCATTTATGTATTTATTCTGTTTAGTTTCCATACCTCTTCCCCTCCTTATCTCAAAAAGAAAGGATCTAAATAGAAACATTTTATAATATTAGAAACATATGTGTATTAAAAACATGTCCAAATCTAGTGATATGTAATGTCATTTTGCTAATTACTTGGGCTATGTCTACACTTACCAAAGTTAGTTCAAATTAGTTAATTCTAGTTAGTTAGTTCAAAATAGTTAATTAGTTAACTTAATTCGAACTAGCATGGCCCCACTGGAATTTTAGTTCGAACTAAGCAAGTGCCATGCATGGCACTTGCTTAGTTCAAATTAGTCAGTTGCATTAAGCTCAATGTGCCGGTTAGTTCGAACTAAGCAGTTAGCTCGAACTAACATGGCCACATTGACTTAATTCAAACTAACTAGTTCGAATTAAGGGTTAGTTTGAAGTAAAATGAGGTTTTACTAATTTGAACTAACTTTTCCTTAATTTTACTTAAGGAACTGCTTAAGTCAAATTAAGGAAACTCAAGTGTAGACACAGAGTAAATTAAGTCGACTTAAGCCTGCTTAAGCTGACTTTTATTTACAAGTAGAGATGCACCTTTAGGGCTGTAACTCTTCAAGTTGAAGAGAACCATTTAATTCAATGGGAGCACTCAGGGAATAAACACTATCCAGTATGATTAAAGAGTGGAATCTACATGTTGTTAACATCATCCTTTTCATGGACTTTTTACCTCTTTTTAGCTTTGGTCTAGACTTAAAACACTATAATAGCATTAGAGCCACAGGAGGAGTTATCATGGTAGTGAATTCCACAGGAGGAGTTATCATGGTAGTTAATTCACAAAGCAGTAGTACCATACACACCAGGATTAGGTTGTCTTAACTATGTCTCACACAGGCATGAATTTTTCAACCCCTTGAATATCATAACTGGTTTCATTTAATTTTCTAGGGTAGACTAACCCTTCGATTATAAACTCCTTAGAACCTGTTCAGTATCTTCTTTTATATTTGTACCTTTCCTAATACCATATGGACTTGATCTTTTTATTCGAATCTTTTGACACTATGGCACTGTAAATAATTATTAATAAGGATCCTTATTCCTTTCCCTCCCAATAATCAAACTTTTTCAAGCGCTAAATTTCTATTCCAAGTGATAAATTTTCTCGGTATTGCAATAATCATCATTTAAAAGCCATACTTTATTAGTGGTATTTTATATAATGAAGTGGTATTTGAATACTTTAAAGATACTATTACTACTAGGAAGCTGTATCCTATTTTTGTATAAAAATACTATGGTATCTCATGTTCTAAACCAGGGGATTTTGAACTTTTTCCTCAGGAGCCAGTTGAAAAAAAAAAAATTATGCCCGTGACACAACAAATATATCTTTGAGCAAAACATTCCAGTCTTCCAGTGACGGCAGCAGGTGGTGCCCTGTCCCAATACCTGAGGATCTGTGACCCAGTATTGGGTCCCGACCCATAGTTTGAAAACCACTGTTCTAAACTAAAGTGTGGTAACTGTGAGCAATGGTCACTGTATTTTCTAACAGATTGACTACAGGCAGAATGATTTGGAAGGCTGCAGAGTGCAGGCTTATAGCATGAAAACAAATCAGAAATAATAAATATACAAGACTTCTTCTGCTACTAAAATAAATTACCCTTGCCTTTAGGCTAAATGTGTCTTCATCTAATGAAGAAGGAGAGGTGTATGGCTCTAATATCATTCTGGAATTCCTAATCCCAGCATTGGACGGTGAAGTAAATAAATGAACAAATGAAACAATATAGGTCATGGTTCCTCTAGTTCTCCTTTTGAATCATACTGCTAGAATTCAAATGCACCAGGAAGACATGACACAAAAAAGAAAAAAGCAGATGTTGTGGCAAAATCAGGGAGAGTCAATAAAAACAAAAGTCAAAGATCCGATGGCTAATTCTTCAAACATTTCTAGCTTTTTTTTTTGCAGTTGGCACTTTGTGAAATGGAAATCTAATATTCTCTGTTCTAATCTGTACTTTGAAGGCAGCAGTCCTCTTCAGTGATTTATAAATCTAATAAAAAATTTCCATTCTTAACTCATGCTTCTCACCAGTGTTCCCTTTCATGATGGTGTGATTTTTTTTTGTCAAAAACTTTACAACTGGAATGTTTTTAATTTTAATGAGTGACAAAAGAGAGAATCAATATAACTGTAATAGATATTGTCAGTTCTAGAATTTTAAGTGAACGATCATGTCTAATTCAGTACAACATTATACAATGTCATCTGTACCTTGGAACTTACTTATAGTGAACTCTGATAAGATTAAACTCCATTTAAAATGAAGGAGAATGAAAATCTTAAATTGTTTAACTTCTCTGCAATGTGCAAACTGTAATTATAGTGAAAAATAGTTACTGAGAAACCATGATAAAAGCAGATTGAAAAATAGTTACTGAGAAACTGTGATGAAACCATATGTTATTAAATATAAATAAAAAATGTGTAAGGGGAACAAGAAAGGGGCTGGTAGAGACAAAGAAGACATGTACCAATATAGGGCAGATAACGTTGAACAATACTATCCATTGCCATACTTAGAGTTAAAAAGAGAAAGATAAATAACCTACATCATACAGGACCAATGGCTTATTGAAATCTAGGTAAATTAGATACACTGCATTCCCTTTGTCTAAAAAAAAAATCTGTTATCTTCTCCAAAAAGGAGATTGGGTTGGTCTGACATAATTTACCTTTTGTAACTACTTTCTCTTTCAATTTTTTTCCCCAAGATCTTGCATACTTCTGATGTCAATCCAACCAGCCTATAGTTACCCAAATCACTTTCCCCTCCACCCCCCCGTTCTTAAAAGTAGGAACTATACTGGCAATTCATCAGTTGTATGATACAACCTCTGAGTTTACAGATTCTTTAAAAATCCTTGCTAATGGGCTCACAGTTTCATGTGTTAGTTCCTTTACTATTGGCTCCCATTGGCTAGCTTAGGTGGCTCCCTCCCTAACACCTTGGCTTTTACAGATGACAATTCTAAGGCACTTATTTCTTCCCATTCACTGTATAGTGAGTTTTTCTGCTAACTTAGCTTTCAGAATAGCAGTGTTGTTCCTGTGATTTTCTTGGTGATAAAAGATGGCTGCCATATGCTCAGAACTGCAATGCTTATGTCCCTTCATAGGCTATGTCTACAATAGAAAAGTTAAGTTGACTTGTCGACTTAACAAATTGGACTAAATTGACTTAATTTAAGTCAACTTAGTCCACTTTGTTAAGTTGACCCACCCACCCTTAAGTTGACTTAATAAAGTTGACTTAAGGGTTACTCCATGTCCACACCATCATTAAGTCAACTTAAGGAGTCGACGTAAGGGTTAAGTTGACTTAATGAGTGGTAGTAACAAAGTCTCATAGACTCATAGACTTTAATGTCAGAAGGGACCAGTACGATCATCTAGTCTGACCTCCTGCAAAATGCAGGCCTCAAGACCACACCCACCCTCTCCAGCAATAGGCCACCAACCTATGACTGAGTTATTTACCTCCTTAAATCATGATTTAAGGTCTTTAAGATACAGAGAATTCACCAGTAGGTGAACCATGCCCTGTGCTACAGAGGAAGGTGAAAACCCCCCAAAGCCGAAGCCAATCAGCACTGGGGGAAAATGCCTTCCCGAACCCAAATATGGTGATCAGTTAAACCCTGAGCACTTTCTTAAGTCGACTTAATGAAAGCCTAGTGTGGACATGGCTTAATTTAAGTCGACTTAAGCCTCCTTAAGTCGACTTAAATTGCCAGTGTAGACATAGCCATAGAGTCTACCTAAAGGTTCTAAATGGAGCTGCAAAGAAGGCAAAACGCAGGCAAAAGTGGAACATAAACTTTGGCAAGGAAGAGCAGGTCTCTGTTGACCCTCTGAGTCCTTATCCCCCAGTTTGTTGCAGCCATGCAAGTAGCATGGCTGAATGCTTGCTATCTGTAGATTTCAAGTGGTGCAGCACACCTTTGTATCTCAGAAGTACTGACTCTGCAACGATTAAAATCATAGGCTATGTCTATACTGGCAAGTTAGCTCTAATTAAGGAAGCTTCATTCGAACTAACTTGAGCCTTGGCCACACTAGGCTTTCATTAGTTTGAGTTAAAGGCTTCCTTAATTCGAACTAATAAATTTGATTATACCTTTTGAACTAACCCTTAATTCGAACTAGTTAGTTCAAATTAAGTCAATGTGGCCATGTTAGTTCGAACTAACTGCTTAGTTTGAACTAACTGGCACATTGAGCTTAATGCAACTGACTAATTCGAACTAAGAAAGTGGCATGCATGGCACTTGCTTAGTTCAAACTAAAAGTCCAATGGGGCCATGCTAGTTCGAATTAAGTTAATTCGAACTAACTAAAATTAGTTTGAATTAGTTAGTTCGAATTAACTAATTCGAAGTAACTTTGGTAAGTGTAGCCATGGTCATACTGTGTGACACCACATTATCACGGCCTACTGGGGAAGAAAGGCCTAAGATAGGATTGTATATTCACCCAACACATTAGCAAGAAACAGATCCTAGTTAAGGACATATGTTCTCAGACACAACCATTCTTTGCTCATATCCTCCCCTTTTTACCTTGCTCCTCTACCATTAAAGGAGTGAAAATAAAAAGGCCTTCAGACTTAACATATTCAGTGCAAAGCATAATACTTAATGTTAATTGCATCTATGCAGAGCCTTCATTCACACTTGCTCCAGCAAGTAGCAGCCTGGGGCACACTGCCGAGGAATGTACACAGATATTAAAGGGTCAAGGCTTTAAAGTAGTACCATTTTGGTCTGGACTATTCTTTAAAGTTACCCCTGAGGTTTCTTTCAGTTCCTTAAAGGATAACTGAAAATTGTTTCATTTATATATATAATTTTCCATCATTCGGAGGAATAAAAATTAAATATATTTTAAAATAAAGTTGCCTAAAGCAGTTTCTACTTATTTTACAGCCAGGATCTAGAGATGATGGAATGATTTAATGCTAAAAGCACTCTTAAGGAAAGCAGTTCCTTGCCCTGTTTTCAGTACTGATTGTGTCACCAACTCTTGCTAAATCAGTAGAGTAACCTAAGGGTGTAAGCACAGGTCTTAGAAAGGAAGAATCTTTCTGTGCTTTCCTTAGTTCCTTCCTTTGGCTCTTGTGAAACATTTTTAGGGCATCCTCTTTGCTACCTGCTCTTGACACAGGTATTCTCACAAAGTTCAGCAACATAACAGGTTTCTTACCAAGCAAAAATAAAGAGATTAAAACAATGTAAAAAAAAAAATCAATTCCATTTGAAAATATTATGAAATCTACTGCACAGATGGACTGAAAGTTTAATTACAGCAACTGCTGAGTGTCATAGACATCATTGTTCTCTCAGCAATTGGAGACACAGCAACAAAAAATATCCAGCAGGAAACAACTCCACAGATATGTATCAAATATGATTAAAAAACAGATGCTATTCTATTTATGTCACCAAAACACAAAAGCTTTGCAGTTTCTTGACAGACACTTTTAGTTCTCTAATTTAATTTGATATTTTTAAGACTTTCTTTACATAACACTAGACAAGAAATACAATGTTCAGTGGACCAATTAATGATGTAACCTACGTTTATTCAGTTTGGTGCTCTTGTCTCCTGATAGAGGCTGGACTGCACACAGAGGTAGCTCAGGCACTAGAGTTTCATGCTCTTAACCAGTGGTCCAGCATGTAATCCCCACTACCTGGGCTCCACTCAGGGTGGTAACATTGCAATGGCATGAATGATGCTTATATGATTAGAATTGTGATAACACTCTTTTCCATTTCACTACTATCTTTGGAGGATGTTGAACAGGTGCTACTAAAATTAGAAAAATTTAAGTCAGCAGGCCCAGAAAACTTGCATTCAAAGGTTATAAAAGAACTGGCTGTAGAATTTACTGGACCATTAATGATGATTTTCAATAAGTCTTGGAGCACTGGGGAGATTCCAGAAGACTGGAAGAAAGCTAACATGGTGCCAATTGTTAAAAAGAGTTAATGGGATGACCTGGGTAGTTATAAATCTGTCAGCCTGACATTGATCCTGGGAAAGATAATAAAGCAGCTGATATGGGACACAATCAATAAAGAATTAAAGGACAGTAATATAATTACTGCAAATCAACAATGGTGTATGGAAAACATGTATGGCGGTCATGGTGGGTAGGAGCTCAAGTTCAGCTGGGTTGTGTGATACTGTGGTCAAAAGAGCTAATATGATCCTATCTGGAGGTGAATAACAGTTAAATCTTGAGGGCTATGTCTACACTTAGAAAGTTAAGTCAACTTTATTAAGTCAACCTTATTAAGATGACTTAGATAGTCTACACTAGACTCTTAAGTCAACTTAAAAGTGACCTTATTAAGTTGTCTTAGAGAGTCTACACCAGCCCCAATAAGTCAACTGGCTAGGTCGACAGAGAGCCAAGGATCCAAAGGAGCCTCGACTCCCCAGGCTAAGGAGCCACAGCTCCCAGGGATGAGGGGCCCCGTGGCTCCTGGGGACAAGGGAGCTGTGGCTTCCTGCCAGAAGGAAGCCGCAGCTCCCTGCCAAGAAGGAAGCCGCCCGCGGCTTCCTTGTGCCGGGGACAGCCAGCCATGCGTGACTGGCTCCCCTTCAGACAAGCCATTCGCTGCTTCCCTGTCTTGGGGAGAGCCAGCCATGCACGGCTGGCTGTCACTGCCCGGGACAAGTTGCTCGTGGCTTCCTTGGTCCTGGAGGGAGCCCCTTGTCCCCGGTGGAGCTGCGGCTCCCTTCTACCAGGGAGAAGGGCTCCCCCTAGCCCTAGGACGACCTAGCACACTTAGGTCGATTCAGCGCTACTCCCCATCTTAAATTCACTTAATAAGGTAAACTTAACTCTTAAGTCGACCTAAAAGGACATGTTATTAAGTCGACTTAAGCTTTCCTAATAAAAGCCCAGTGTGGATGTGGACTAATTTAGATTGACTTAATCCTCCTTAAGTCAACCTAACTTGTAAGTGTAGATACACCCGAGGAGGAGTAGAGAGCTCTCTATATTCAGCCTAGTGTAACAGCTGCTGGAATCCCATGTCCAGCTCTGGTGCCCACAATTAAAGAAGGATGTTGCCAAACTGGAGACATTCCATCAAAGACTCATGAGAATGATGAAAGACTTAGAAAACATGTCTTACAGTGACAGACTGAGCTCTTAGCCTATGTCTACACTTACGAAAGCTAGTTTGAATTAGTTAATTCGAACTAACTAATTCAAACTAATTTTAGTTAGTTTGAATTAACTTAATTCAAACTAGCATGGCCCCACTAGAATGCTAGTTCGAACTAGCCATGGCCATGCAGGGCACTTGCTTAGTTCAAATTAGTCAGTTGCGGGAAGGTCAATCTGCCGATTAGTTCAAACTAAGCAGTTAGTTCAAACTAATATGGCCACATTTGACTTAGTTCGAATTAATGGATCAAATTAACCATTAATTCGAACTAAGCAATCAAATTTATTAGTTCGAATTAAGGAAGCCCTTAATTTGAAGTAATGAGAGCCTAGTGTGGCCAAGGCTTAAGTTAGTTCGAATTAAGTTTCCTTAATTCGAACTAACTTGCAAGTGTAGACATAGCCTTAGAGTCTATCTAGTTTAACAAAGAGAAGATTAATGGGTGACTTGATTACAATCTTTAAGTATCTACATGGGGAATAAATGTTTAATAATGCTGTCTCCAAGCGAGCAGAACAGGGTATAACATGATCTTATGGTTGAAAGTTGATGTTAGACAAATTCAGACTGGAAATAAGCTGTATATTTTTGACATCAAAGTAATTAACTGATGGCACAAGTTATCAAAAGTGGATGCACTGTCACTGACAATTTTAAAATTAAGATTGGATGGTTCTGCTAAAAGATGTGCTCTAGGAATTATTTTGAGGGATTCTATGGGTTGTATTATATATATGATCAGATTCAATTATCACAAAGGTCCCTTCTTGCTTTGAAATTTCCAAAACTAGATAGACTTAAGTACAAGTATAACTGGTTGGGACTGTTCTCTCTTTGCCCATATCAAATGTAATCAGGTCATGATTACTGGTCTCTAGGCAACCACCATCTTCCAGTGCTGTGATCAATTCACCTTTATGACTCATATTGAGGTCCAAAATACAGTTAGTGTCTTACTTTTTTCTCTGTGGATCTCATAAAACTAAATCTTTTCAGCTACTAAAGGAGCTAAAGAAGGTAAGAACTAGTAATTTTGGCTATTATAAGAAGCTTCCTTTCAAAGACCTTTAACTAGATGGTGAATGAGAACACCAATCTGCAGCACAATATCACAGCACTGCATGATGTTGATAACTGGCAGAAAAAAACATTAATCAAAGAATATTTTTTTCATAGGAAATAAAACTTCTTTTGGTTTACAAGACAATGGAAGTTTCATGTGACAGCAGTAAGCAATTTAAATTTCCCTTAATAATTCAGGTCACATAATGTGTTTCTGTTAAATTGCATGGTGGGAAATTTTATCTTTTAATAAACATTCTTTTAAAAACTTAAGCTGGGTCCTAATGACCCATGTCTTGTAATATTCAATTTCTTTTCAGTGCAACATCAGTTCATATGGCTTTTTGAATTAAAATAGTTAGTCACCTCTTGATAGTTCAGATGGTATAAAGCAATCTTAAGAATTGCACAAGCCAGAGCCTTCACCTGGTGCAGAAGAAAGGATTGCCTTGCCATTAGGGCATTGGATTCAGGTTTTTGTTCACTGGACTGTGACTTGGGAGACTGACATTCAGTTCTCAGTTCTGTCATGGCCCTCCAGTGTGAAATAGTCTATATTACCTTACAATAATACATTAAGCAACATGACTAACCTCTTTTCCCCATGGGAATGACTGTGAACACAGATTAGACCTTGATCAAGTCCCTTAAAATCTCAGTATTTCAGATCCCCATCTGTGAAATGAGTATAATATTTCCTTTTGACTGTCTTGCCTATTTACATAGCCTCTGCTCTAAAGAGCTCAAAATCTCTTACTATGTGTACAAGTGCATCACCTAGCCCTGTGGGCCATAATCTTATTGGGGCCTTTTACAACTAAGAATATTATTATCTTTCCAATTTTGAGAAAAAAAAGAGACTCGTGCTAAACAATAGCTTGAAGTTATCATGAGTAACTGTTTGCACAAATGCCACATTTTGGTAAATAAAGTATTTAAAGAAAGCTTGAGGGCCCAGTTAGCCTATTCTATGGCACCTGAAGGAGAGATAGTGTATTAATGATTAAACTCAGCTGGGGAGAACTAGACTGAGTGTTGCTTATAATGGAAGGATGTCAGGGCCAAGGGGAAGAACTGAGATAGAGTTGTGATAGGGAGCTTTTATCCTGGGACTGGCTCTGAGGAGAGAGGCAGAAAAGATAAAGGGTTCCAGGCATCTGTTAGAGAGGCTCAGAGACACCTAGGCTATGTCTACACTTGCACTTTTAAGTTCACTTTAACTAAGTCGACTTAGTATACAACCATTGTGTCCTTAATGGCTCATCAGGTAACTCCCTGGGACCATTGTCCTGGCACATTCCTAAACAGTAAGGACACAATGGTTTTAACATAAGTTAAACTATAGATATAACACCAAATTCTAACTTCTAATCGAAATAGAATTCCTAGACATAAACTATATAATCATTCCGAGCAAATTACTACCTTTCTATTGATACCAAACATGGCATAGTTCCTATGGATTATAGCATTTATGAGATATCCATTGAAAATAATAGCATAAATGCTTCCCTAAATCCAGACAGCATCACACACAGGGCTCTGCCCTGCCCTTTGGGGGGCATGCCAGGCTCCCCTTGTGCCCCCCCAGCAGGGAGGGCAGTGGTGTAGTCCTGGGGTAACCCTAAGTCAACTTAAGGTTACCCCACGTCTACACTAGCTTAATTCGACTTTAAAAAGTCGAATTAAGCCTTAAGTCTACTTAAATCTAGGTTTAATAAAGTCGACTTAATTTTCATTAAGTCAATTTTATTTTGCTTAAGTCGACTTAAGCAAAGTATAGTGTAGACGCAGGGCAAATTAAGTCAACTTAAGCCAAGCTTAATCGACTTCATTTACCAGTGTAGACACAGCCCTAGAGAAATATCCTTAGCAACAGACTGGGAAAAACTGTGCTGTGAGATAAAACTTGAGTAAGAAAGGACTGGACAATGCAGCTCCACAATCACAGAATCATAGAAACTGGAAGGGACCATGAGAGGTCATCAAATCCAATTCCCTGCACTCATGGCAGGACCAAGTACCACCTTAAACCATCCCTGACAGGTGCTTGTCTAACCTGCTCTTCCAAAACTTCCAATAATGGAGATTCCACAACCTCCCTAGGCAATTTATTCCAGTGGTTAATCACCCTGACAGTTAGGATTTTTTTCCTGATGTTCAACCTAAACCTCCCTTGCCATAATTTAAGCCCATGGCTTCTTGTCCTACAATCGGTGGTTAAGGAGAACAATTTTTCTCCCTCGTCCTCATGACAACCTTTTAGGTACTTGAAAACTGTTATCATGTCCCCTCTCAGTCTCCTCTTTTCCAGACTAAACAAACCCAGCTCTTTCAATCTTCCTTCATAAATCAAGTGTTCCTGACCTTTAATCATTTTTGTTGCTTTTCTCTGGACTTTATCCAATTTGTCCACATCTTTATTAAATGGACACAATACTCCATTTGAGGCCTAATCAAGGCAGAGTAGAGTGAAAGAATTACTTCTCATGTCTTAGTTACAATACTCCTGTTAATATATCCCAGGGTGGTGTTTGCTTTTTTTGCAACACTGTTACACTGTTGATTCATATTTAGCTTGTGGTCCACTATGACACCTAGATCCCTTTCTGCAGTACTCCTTCCTAGGCAATCATTGCCCATTTAGTATGTGTGCAATATATTGTTCTTTTCTAAGTGGAGTACTTTGCACTTGTCTTTATTGAATTTTGTTCTATTTACATCAGACCATTTCACCAGTTTATCCAAATCATTTTGAATTGTGATTCTATCCCCCAAAGCACTTGCAACCCCTCCCAGCTTGGTATCATCAGCAAACATTATAAGTTTACTCTGTATGCCATCATCTAAATCACTGATGAAAATATGGAACAGAACCGGACCCAGAACTGATCACTGAGATAGCCCATTTGTTATGCCCTTCCAGCATGACTGTGAGCTGTTGATAACTACTCTCTGGGAGCAGTTATCCAACAAGTTTTGCACCCATCTCATCGTAGCTCCATCCAGATTGTACTTTCCTAGTTTGTAAATGACGTGATGCGAGACTATATCAAAAGCCTTACTAAAGTCTAGATATACCACATCTACTGCTTCCCCTGTATCCACAAGGCTTGCTATGCTATCATAGAAAGCTATCAGGTTGGTTTGACACGATTTGGTCCTGACAAATATATGCTGACTATCACTTAACACCTTATTCTCTTCTAGATGTTTGCTAATTGATACCTTAATTATTTGCTCCCCATTATTTTTCCTGGTACAGAGGTTAAACTGACTGGTCTGTAATTCCCTGGATTGTCCTTATTTCCCTTTTCATAGATGGGCACTATATTTCTTCTTTTGCAGTCCTCTGGGATCTCTCCCGTCTTCCGTGATTTTTCAAAGACAACAGCCAATGGCTTAGATATTTCCTGAGTCAGCTCCTTGAGTATTTTAGGGTACATATCATCAGGCCCCAGTGACCTGAAGACAACTAACTTGTCTAAGTAATTTTTAACTTGCTCGTTCCCTGTTTTAGCTTCTGATCCAATCCCATTTTTACTGCCCTCCCCTACATTTTCTGTTTTTGTTTTTCCTCTTTGTTCATTAACTGTCCTATGCTGTCCTTGTTCTTCCTCTTGTTTGTAATGTATTTAAAAAGTGGTTTTTTGTTACCCTTTCTGCATTCAGCTAGTTTGATCTCAGTTTGTGCCTTGACCTTTCTGATTTTTCTCCTACACAACTGTGTTATTTGTTTATAGATGCCTGAAGGCAAGCAAAGATGGGAAACAGTCAGGGAAACAGCACGGGATTACAGGAAAGAGCCTAGCTGCTTCTCAGGGGCTATGTCAACACTAGAGGCTCTGTTAAGTTGACTTAACAAGGTCAACTTAAAGTCGACTTTGTTAAATTGACTTAGAGAGCCCGCACTAAAAAGTTAAGTCAATTGCCTGTGTCCCACATTGCACCGGGGTCTGGAGGCTAATTAAATCAACTTAAGGGTACTTCCCGTCCACCCTGGCCTGTCGACTTAATAAATTCAATTTAGGCATTAAGTTGACCTTCAGAGGTGGCGTTATTAAGTTGACTTAAGGAAGCGCTTAAGTCGACTTAAGGTACAAGTGTAGACATACCCAAGGACCCTAGGTAATGTCTACACTACAAAAAGTTAGGTCAACTTTGTTAAATTGACCTAAAGTCGGCCTTATTAGGTGGACTTAACAAAGTGGTTTCCCTGAACGGGGACTTAGTAAGTTGACCTAACTGCCCTTAGGTCAACCTAATAAAGTGGACTTAAGCGTCCACACTCTGCTTAGGTCGACTTAAGGGTTAGGTCAACCTAACTGGCGGTTCTTATTAAGTCGACCTAAGCTTTCATTAAGTCGACTTAAGGAATTTCTTAAGTTGACTTAATAACGCCACCTCTGAAGGTCAACTTAATGCCTAAATTGAATTTATTAAGTCGACAGGCCAGGGTGGACGGGAATGTGACGGGATGCACATCCGTGCAGCTCTAGGGCATGACCTGTATAACTTTTCTGTTCAGTTTTGCAGTATAATTGTGTTATTTGATGCCAATTACGCTATACCAGGTTCCTCTGTGAATGCTCAGAACATCTGCCACGTGATTACCAGGGTGCCATGTTCCCTGCTGCGACATGTATGTATAGATGTGAAGCATGTTACAGGGTTCAGACTCTCAGGGCTGTCTCTAGCACAATGGCTGAAGATTTACACATCAAAGGGAATGCTAATGCCCTCCCCTGCTCAGGTAGGAGTGAAGAGAACAGGACAGTGAGGGGGAGGGGCTGTCAGCAGTTTGTAAAAACAAAGACACAGACTGTGAAGGGGAGAAGCTGCAGGCTTTCAGCCTGAGAAGACACCATCCTGCAACCAACTTCAAGCAAGATCGGGGCCCTGCCTGGGAACAGGCAGAGAATGGCTGCAAAACATCAGACAGCCGAACACCATGCGCATAATCATGGACTCTGAGGTTAGTTTAGGTGAAGATGTTAGAGTAGTATGCGGTTTATACCTTTTATTTGATAGTGGTCACTCCTGACTCATTTATAGTATGGTTCTGCCTTGATTGGCCATGTTCTCACTTGAAATCAGACTCTGATCAATAAACTAGTAGTTGTTTTACCTAAAGCTGTGTGGTCTTTAGAGGGTGTGGATGTGGGAGGCTGGGCACAATCCACTTCTTTGTTAAGTGGACGGACTTGAGACTAAGGTGATTGGGAGTGGGTCCCAATCCCTGTAAGGCAGTGGCTCCCAGCGTAGTGTCTGGGGCTGGGTGTGCTTGCTTGGGGACCAACGCCTGTGTGGCTAGTGGATTTACACCCACTGCCTGGGACCAATTACACGCTGGTGGCTGGTGTGGACTGACTCAGGAGTGAGCGGTCACCCAGCAGAGCGGGGTAAATTGGGGTTCAGGAGTGGGGTTCAAGCGGTCATAGCAGCACACCAGACTGGATTTGGGGAGCAGCCTGTCACATTGGCGCAGCGAGCCTGCAGCTTCTTCCCTTCACAGTCTGCGTCTTTGTTTTTACAAACTGCTGACAGCCCCTCCCCCTCACTGTCCTGTTCTCTTCACTCCTACCTGAGCAGGGGAGGGCATTAGCATTCCCTTTGATGTGTAAATCTTCAGCCATTGTGCTAGAGACAGCCCTGAGAGTCTGAACCCTGTAACATGCTTCACATCTATACATACATGTCGTAGCAGGGAACATGGCACCCTGGTAATCACGTGGCAGATGTTCTGAGCATTCACAGAGGAACCTGGTATAGCGTAATTGGCATCAAATAACACAATTATACTGCAAAACTGAACAGAAAAGTTATACAGGTCATGCCCTAGAGCTGCACGGATGTGCATCCCGTCACAGGGAAGTACCCTTAAGTCGATTTAATTAGCCTCCAGACCCTGGTGCAATGTGGGAAATGATAATGAAAGCCTGGTGTGGACAGAGACTAAGTTAGGTCGACTTAAGTCTCCTTAAGTCGACCTAACTTGCAAGTGTAGACATAGCCTTAGAGTAGAACTAAGAGGAGGACGCATGTTTTAGATTCCCCTGCACTGCCACACAGGAGTGTGGTAAGTCTTTGGACAGGGACAAGAACCGTTAAGCCCAGACTAAGGCTAAAAAAGACTAAGTTTTTGTATGGGCCTTTTTGATTATCCCTGATAGCGACTAAACTGAAAAGTGATCTGGCCAGAGGACTAGGACATGGGAGATGTAGGCTGTAGGAGAACTTAAAATGGCAGGAATGGGGATCACTCAAGGCAAAGGATTCAGTCAGTTCCACAACCTGATGCCAGCAGGGCAACTATTTACTTTAACATATTCCAAAATGTGTGTCTTTTGGAGGGTATTTTCTTCTTCTAAGAAGGAAAACATAAAACCCATAGAGATGGCAAACATTTAACCTTTCATGTCATCAGGCTCTGTCTTCTTGTTCTGAAGAGATTTTTAACTGTGAATTGTACATAGATTGCACAGAAACTATATTAAATTTTTGGAAGCTGTTTGTATACTTCAAGTCCAGGGCAGTCTAGAGTGTGATTGCAACTCTTCTGCTTTAAATAGCTTGAGTGGAAGGTGGTAGGAAGGAAGAATTGCTTGAACACATTTATCACCCAACTGTTCCTCAAAAGGTACAAAATGACATTGCCAGTGTATAGAGGGTGCTGCCTGTTATCTGTGCTTAATAACATCTCACTGGCACCCATTCAGCTGCCACTTAGCACAAAGCCATGTCTGCATGACATTTAAAGGGTCTGCATTAATACGCCCAGCCAATCAATGATTTTTGCCCCTTCCACAAGGACACTGGTCTGTTACTATTACCAGATGCTGTCAACAGAAAATGACACAGGAGTCACAAAAGGTAAAAAGATGTCAATTTAATCAGAGAGCAGACAAAAAGACAAACAATGCTGCCCTGGATAGAAGTGTAACAAGGAGACTCAGCGGCTGGCATAAGCCACATTCAGTAGGTCCCAGTGAAGCCAGATTGAAATTCAATGATACAAAGTCCAGCAATGTGACACAGAAGATGAGAACGGTTGTTTCCATTCAATTAAAATCAATGATGGCTGTTGGCATAAAGTTTGACAAAACCTGAGAGAACTTTTACTGGAGGTCAAACTATTTCCCTTCTCAACATGATTACCTAACAAAAAGTTTGCAATTTCCTTTTCTATAGTAAGTTAAACAAAGCTCTGCAAAATATGGAGGCCATTCCATCACACTGAAAGTATACAATTGAAAGTATTTCTCTACTTATAAAAGTGTGTTGTAACATATTTGTGATTTCTATTTTTGCAATCCACACTTTCTTCTACATTCATTTGTTCTTTTGCATAAAGACTTGTTGATTTTCAAACATCAAACACAAATTAATAACATATGTATCAGTACAGCATACAATATATGGGCCATATCCTCAGGTAGTGATCTGGCCTTATATGTATGTAATATATAGATATATACATTGCATTTTTGTTGTAACCATGTTGAGGCCAGGATATGAGAAACACAAGGCAATATATGAAGGTGATATCTTTTATTGGACCATCAAATATATTATCTCACCCACCTTGTCTCTGTAATGTACATGAACTGTAGACATTCCCTTCAAGTGGGGGGGACTCTGCAGTAACTGGGAGTGCATCAGTTCAGAAGATCCTGAGTGTGCAATCCAGGCTTTTAGACTACAGCTCCTGTGATGCCTTGGGGAATCGAGAGGACTTCCACTTTCATGCAAAGCATAAGGTGGGCTCCATCTTGTGTGTGAGGAGCTGGGGACCAGATCAGGGGAGACACAATTGCTTTGTGGAGCTCTATCCAAACTAGGAGCTGCTGGTGAGAGTTTGCTGTGATTTGACAAAGCTGGGAGATTCAGAGGCTGTTGGTGTGCTTCATTGCAGCCCGGGCAAAGTCTATTGTTGTGCGCAGAACTGACTTGACTTTAGCCTGCCATTCAGGAGTTTGAGTAATCATTACCTTCATTTAGGAAAGTGATTGAAGAGAAATGTGATAGCAAAGAGACTTTTGTTGCCTGAGTCTGGGAGGGGACAAAGTGGTCGTCTTGTCTAACCGGGATCTAGGGATACTGAACTCTGGTTGAAACAACTCCCATCTTCTGCAGACTTGTGCAGTTAGGAATGGTCCCAAGTTGGATCTGATCTGCCCCTTATTGCCTGGGCTACACTGTGACCGGCTTCAAGGTCTTCAACTGTGGGCACACAAGTGTTTAGAACTCTGAAGTTCAGGGGAGTGCACAGGGTAAATGGTGACAATGTAAATGTAAGTCAGCTACGTTTTATTTGCTACTCTAAATTGTATTTATTAATTCATTTATTGACATGCCTTCTGCCGATTTAAATTTGTTGTTAAATTTTAATTAATCTCAATCTGTTATATTATGTTTTCTTTAAATCGCTTAAGTAAAAATGTGTTAACTCAAATCTAAATGCATATTGGTTGTATATTGTTTATAACTGGTGCTTTTGAGGCAGTGTTTCTCCATGGGTCACTGAAGGCCCAATCAGCACACATCTTAGGCCCATGTGACACGGCTACCCCTTTGGAATTCATATAGGTAGTATGGTATGTTATATCTGTATATCTATTTCTCAGTATTAAATGTATAGGACAGATATTTATCCAAAATACATAATAAATATGCAAAATAAATATAAAATATGCTGAATATGGTGCTATAAGAATTTGATGTAAAATGATAAACAAATGAACTATTATCCTTGCATATAAACTTACATTAACAAATTCTGTGGGTGATGAGATCCCTGATTCAGATTCTTCATCTGCAAATCGGAAATAAGTATACCCACTGACTTTACTGGATTTTGTCAGGATTAGTGAATGTTTGCAAAGTGTTTTCTATACATACAGTGCTTTTACCCTATACATCACTATATAATTGTTAACTATAATGAAGACCTTTTTGCTCAACTATATGGGACTTGTTCATGAAGACTGCTTCAAAAATAAACTAGAACAACTCTAATCAAAATAGTTTTGAAAAGATATGAAGTGACATTGTTCTATAAGGGCAGGTGCTGCCTGGTAATATTTCTCCGATAGTCTGGTGTCCTGCTGAGGAAAAACAGCTGGATTGTAATTTATAAATGAGGATCCTCTAACAAGCAAGACTACTATCTTGCATGAATAATTGATCCGGTGCTAAGCCATCAGAACTTGTGCAAAGCAGACTTTTTCACTTCTGTAAAAACAATGTTTCTATCTTGCTGATGGTATGCCCTTCAGTTTGTGCATGGAGCCCCTTGGTAATGAAGTGAGTTGACTCTGAAACTGCTGACTAAGAAACTGAACTTGTTCTGTAAAGCCAGTCTCTTCATTTAGCCATTTAGTTCTTTCATGAACAAGTTTATTCTACTTTATGTAGGAAAAACAAAAATGAATAATTAAGAAATATTAGTATTTTGAAATTACATTGTGAAAACCAGAAGCATTAACACTTGCTAGAAAATTTCCCACAGAAAGTTCTTCCGTTAGAAAATGTAGCTTCAAGGGAAACGTTTTAAGGAAAAATGTTGATTTTTGATTACATTTTGGAATGGAATTTTATGATCTTCTACCTGTTTAATATGGCTCAGTAATACATTGTTTAATATAAAAATAGAAATAACTTGCTTTTAGATAACATATCTTCAAGAGAATCTGAGACTGAAGGAAAGAAATCTAAATATTCATCCTTGAGGTAAATCAATTGACATAAATGAGGTTACCCCAGGGATTAATTTTGCCCATAATTATACACACAATATATAAGCACAATGTACTGTTATTTAATGTACAATTAAAATAAAAGAGCATATATTATGCATTGAGTTAATCTATTTTAATCTCCCTGATTAATATGTTCTTGTATGTAGCTGCTGCCACAAGTCATACTTGTGAAAGGAAACAAAAATTCCATGATGCCTAAAGTTACGGTGCATGTGTTTTGAATCACAATGTTTAATTCAGTCTTTATCATTTATACTTGTTCTCCCTTTTGTTATCCTCTTACTTACATTTTGATGTTTAAAATCATAGGGTGCATCTACACTTACAAATTAAGTCGACTTAAGCTTGCTTAAGTCGACTTAATTTAATCTGCGTCCACACTACATTTTCTTTAAGTCGACGTAAGCAGCAGCTTAGGTCGATTTAAGGAAAATTAAAGTCGACTTTATTAAACCTTGTTTTAAGTCGACTTTGCTGGCTAAGTCGACTTTATTAAGTCGACTTAACCAGTGTGGACACAGAGTAGCCCTAAGTCGACTTTAAGACAACTTAAAGTGCTTCAGGGCTCCCCCACTGCCTCCCTGCCAAGGTGGCTGGCACAGCCAGAGCCTAGCGTACCTCCCCCCTCAGGGCAGGACAAAGCCCTGCCCACCCTGCTCCTATGCCCTGCCAATGTCCCTGTCTGGCTCAGCCCCCATTGTACCCAGGTACAATGGGGCAAATGCTGAATCCCCTGGCACTTTGGAAGGGGTGCCCCCCCCCCGCCACTGTGGACCTGTCCTAGGTCCACCTAGCCCCTACAAGTTGACTTCGGTATCCAGTGTGGATGCTCTAAGTTGATTTGGCAGGGTCCCCTTTAAATCGACTGAATTTTTGAGTGTGGACATGCTAAGTCGACTTAAATTAACAAGTGTAGACATAGCCATATTGCAGTACCAGCAACTACTGATTGCTGTGAGTAAGCACAATTTTGTAGTATTTTATTTTTTGTTTTTGTTTGCCATTAATTTATTTACTAGTATTCAAGATTTCCAGACTATCTGACTTTGTATTGGACAGGGCCTAGTTCTCATTTGTCATTAGATCTCTGATATTTAATTTCTAACCCACACACTAACATGTTGAAATTAATATGCATGTATCATTGAATCAGTAGATGCTGAATAAAAATTAATAACCTCGAAGGTGATCATCAGCCACTGTAACCTATGTTATGCATTTCCCTGTACATGGAAATGGAATCTCTTTCTCTGAAAGACAGCATTACCCAGGTGTATTCTACACACAGAGTTCTTTTTAAAAGAATGTAATGGAAGTGGCTATGTTTTCAGTGGTTGGAAAATAATAGCAATTTGATCCCCTTGATAAAAGCATAATGTGCATACTGTTTCTATATGAAAAAAAAATGTTGGCACTAGACATGCAAGGAACTGGTTGCCAGGATTTGAGACATATGAACAAGCCCCAACAGTTTTGTTAGCTCATTCCCATTTGCCTGCCAGGTATACAAGGAGACTGAGCTTGAAAATCATTCCATTAAATTATCAAGACATCAGAAAAAGGGTAACTCCTTTGAACCCAAGTGCTAATGGTGCTGCTGAACACTTGAGATAAAAAGCAGAAGTCAGGTCACAATAAAATCACATCCCTATATGAAATTTTTGTTTAGATTTTGGGTGTGAATTGATGCCTGAGTCTCTCTAAAGCTGAGAGGAGGAGATGAGACAACTTTGCACATGCTGTACAAATAATTTATTTTTATTGTGGCAAACCCAGTGATTTTCATAGGCTCTGTCTCCATGAGTGCTCTGGGGATTAAGCACCCATGCAACAAATATGAGCCACAGCATGGGCAGTGGGTATGGAAGACTAAGCCTCCCCAGATGGGTGAGAAATGCCAGATACAGTGTACTACTCTTTGGAGGCCAGCCAGCCTGCCGGCTTTGGAGTGCTGTCCCCGAAAGTTCTTGAGAAGTTGGGGATCTACCGGCACCTGACTTGTGGCCCTGGCTATGCTCCACCATGAGGCCCCAATCCCACTTGGCCTCTTTCCCATGAGACCCCATGCTTTCTCCACTGTTCACTCCTCTCTGCCCCATAGTTTGCCCTTGCAGCAATGGGAAATGAGCAGTGGGAAGTGAAGTGACTTGGGAGAAAGGAAAGCACAGAAAGAAAAGTCAGTTCTTGTGGTGATTTTTATCAAAAAATGATCTTTTCCATCACTGAAAAAACAACCATCATCGCTCTTCACTTCTTCTTCAGCAAGCATAAAGTCCTTAAGTCGACCTAAATTGCCAGTGTAGACATAGCCTAAGGGACTGGGACATAGCAGACAGCAGGAGCTGCTCTCTGCCTACTATCCAGGTAATCATCCAAAAAGAATGAGAGAAAGTCATTACACTCCCTTATTGATTTATGCTCCTGTGCAAGCTGGGTCATTGTTTGGCCATAAAGTGTGAAGAAAGAGATTTCAGTCTTGTTTTCAGTGCAAATCTCAGGAGAACCTTAACAGTGGAGTTGCAACACACACATCCCCATAATACTGTCATTTACTGTAAGACCATTTAAATTGTATTTTCAAAATGTATCATTTGAAAGTTCGATCTGTGGTTTGCTGTGCTGAAATTTGTAGAAGGAGTTTTATTTTATTTTCAGAGCATCACATTCAGTGGCCCATACGTTAATATAACTTAGAGATCCAAGGTTTAAAAAAAAACAATTTTGTTTCTGATCTGATTTCTTTCATGACATTTTTTGAAGACCCTGATGTTTCTGCACAGAAAAGCATGTTGAAATGCAGGGAAATAAAAAGACATTGCAAGACTACTGGTACAATAGATTAAATATTTTGTCCCTTTGAAATGAAAAATTGATGCAGTCTGTGGCTTGCTATTTCCCAAGCCAATGACATTTCTCCTGAAAATGGACCATATAAATACATACTATACAGCTAGCTAAGTGGTATTTTTTTATTATGGCACACTTCAGATGCACAAGAAGACAGGAAGTAAAGTCAGTTGTCTCCAGCACACCTCAAGTTTTGCCTAAATCCAAAACTACTTTAAGGTTAATCCATACTTTTAATATTAAAATATAATTAAAATATTCTCATGCCATGGAGTGTAGAGTCAAGGGGATGTTTGGAAATGGTGGTGTCAGTTTCAAGAAAAATTATATGCAATTATAGTTAATGGGACAGCTTTTCTGCTTGTACATAAGGGACCTTTAGATAGGGCCCAGAATTTTCAGTGTCACAACTTGTGTGATTTGTCCAAACTCAGTGATGATGGACATTTCTGGTTTTGTATCTTTTCTCTCTGACAGGTTGTCCAGTATTCTGGATAATTCCTGTGTGGCATTCTGCAATGGGATCTATCAGCCCATCTCAGCCCCTTTTAGAGGCATTGGCACCCTGACACCTACATACTCAGATGTAATCCTCTAAAGGCCAAGATGGGCCAGGAGGAGCCACTAACCACTTGGGAGCCTGCAGGCCAATTAAGAAATGTGATAGGCTGTACCCAGTCTTTGCGGCTCCCTGCTGGAGGCCTTGCAGCCTCAAAAAGAAGTGAAGAGAGAGGAAAAAAATAGTGAAGGTGGGTCTTCAAGTTTGCCTAGAAAGGACTTTCTGGAACAGCCATTTTGGAAACCATAGTAACCTGGTCCTCTAAGTCTAAAGGGGCTGGCAACAGCCAATCAGGGCCCTGTTGGTCCAGATAAAAGGAGCTGCAGGAGCTTAGCAGTTTAGCTTCTGGCTGGTGTGAGGAAAGGTGCTCCTCTTTGGTCATAATATCTCGACAATTAGACAAAAATTGTGGCTGGCTGAATACATTCTGAGATTGCAGAGGGAGGAGGACCTCAGGATACCAGATCTGAGTTTGGGCTGGAGCTAAAAGGGCCCAGGGAATTAGCAGCAAAGGACTGAAGTAAGAACTGTGTGGCTTCTATGTATAAGATCTGTGGGTTGGAACCTTGAGTAATGGATGGGCCCAGGTTCCCCACTGCTACAGGCAAAGCACATAGAACTTAATAGAAACAATGTAGAGGCAATATCAAAAGCAGCACTGATTGAGGATACAGTGCAAAGCAGGATTCCCACAAAACCCAGCAGACAGAACTCATTCCCCCTCACCTCCCCAGTGTACATAAAGTGTGTCCTTCACTTCTTCATTTCCCCCTATACTGACCACAATAGTTTTATTGTTCACCTCTCAAGCTGGGAGAGGAGGGGCTCAGCCCTCATCTTCAATTAGCTTCTGCCATTTCTGGGTCACTCATACCATCCACTGCCCTCTGGCTGCTGGCACCATCTGCTGATCACTGATGCCATTTGCCATCCACTAGCCCTGGCTCCATCTGCTGGCTGTTTGCACTATTTCCCGGCTTTGACTGTTGGCTACTTGCAAGATGCTCTCTTGCTGGACCACAGTCAGCTTTTTAGTGAATTCAGCTCTTAGAAAGGATTTCACCTTTCTGGTGATTCAGCTCCTATCAAAATAACAAAAGAGACTCCCGAGGAGTTATCAAGTCTATCCTTTAACAATGGGAGAGGAATTAGCCATTTGCCTAAGGTACAGCACTAGCAGAACTAGTGCTTCCATCCCTCCCCACTTAGGTTTACAAGACTGAACACTAAGGTTGCTCACTTTTCCAAGTTCTCTGTTGCTAATGGTGACTTTTACATCAGCTTCTCAGTCTATAAACAGATATACAATCAGAGGGTAGCATATCATGAAAAGACAATAATTCATTTCCCCCTTCTGCTAAAACACCAGATTCAGAGGATTTGAATCAGACACACATACCATTGCCCATCATACCCAGCCCCTGGGTGAAATTATGCTGAGTATCTAATTGTACTCATGCAAATACAAAGCCCAGGCAAATCAGTTACCCCCTCCATGCCTACCTGCTAGGCAAGAGAGGTGCTCAGCTTCTTAACCTTGTTTACATATGGAACTCTTTAATATTCTGGGAGGTGTTCATTTGGACTTTGTGACTTGACCATAGGGCCAAGGTGCTGAAGACACAGGCAAATGAGTCAGTAGCCCAAGGGATAAGAAAAAGACTTGTGCTGCTCCATCCCACTACTCAGAAGCACTGAAGAGGTAGGTTCCCCTTTACAAGAAGGCTTGGCTGCTTCTTCTCCATAGCAGAACTGAGTGAGACTGGGATGGAAAAGGAAACCTTCATTGCTAGCCCCAAAATCCGGGGCCAGCCCAGGGTCTTCTCTTCAGGATGTATGATACTTAGTTTGTTGTTTTTATTACAAGCAGGTAGCAAAAAGTAGTGGACTTTGGCAGGAAATATCTGGATTATCACATTTAGCCCTGAAGGGGGCATTAGGAAGCAACTCCACCTGTGACACATTCGCACTGTTCTATGAATCTATGCACTGCCATTGCGCTGAGGAAGATAAAAAATTGACTTTGGGAGGGTAGAAGAGAAGGTGATCCATGAAAGGTTGTACACAATATGAATGGGAGAATCTCTAGGGCAATGTCTATACTTCAAAAGTTAAGTTGACTCTGTTAAGTCAACTTAATTTTTCAGCTATGTCTACATTAGAAAAAGTAGGTTGACTTTGTTAAGGTTGACTTAACAAAGTGGTTTCCATGGACATGGACTTAAGTCCACTTTGTTAAATTGACCTAACTGCCCTTAGGTTGACTTAATAAAGTGGACTTAAGTGTCTACACTTTGTTTAGGTCAACCTAAAGGAGGGTTAGGTCAACCTAAAAGGAGGGTTAGGTCGACCTAACTGGCAGGTCTTCATAAGTCGACCTAAGCTTTCATTAGGTTAACTTAAGGATTTTCTTAAGTCAACCTAATGAAATCCTGCATCCTTAAGTCAACCTAACGTGCAACTGTAGACATAGCCTTCAAGTATAGATGTGGCAGAGAGACGTGGCTCCCCGCTGAGAAAGGACCCATGGGTCCCTTCTGCCAGGAAGCTGTGGGTCCCTCCAAGAAGGGAGAGGAGGCTTCCTTCTTGCTGGGACCCCCCACGAGTCCCAGTGAGAAGGGAGCCATAGCTCTTTCTCCCTGGGACCCATGCAAGTCCTGGTGAGAATGGACCCATGGCTCCTTTCTCCCCGGTACCCATGGCTTCTTTCTCCCTGGGACCTGTGTGGGTCCCAGCAAGAAGGGCTCCCTTTTTGCCGGTACCCACTCGGGTCCCAGGGAGAAAGGAGCCACGGGTCCCTTCTTGCCTGGACCTGCGCAGGTCCTGGGGAGAAAGGAGTTGCAGGTCCCTTCTTGCCGGGACCCGCGGGTACCGGGGAGAAAGGAGCCATGGGTCCCGGGAAGAAATGAGCCACAGCTCCTTTCTCTCCAGGACCCATGGGGTCCCAGGGAGAAAGGAGTACAGCTTCCTTCTCGCCAGGACCCATGCCCTAAGTCGACTTATAGAATAAGTCGACTTAGGTCGGCTACACCGTCTTTAGGCCGACTTAATGAATTGACTTAATTATTAAGTCAACCTAAACAGTGGTAGTTATTAAGTCAACTTAAGGAACTGCTTAAGTCGACTTAATGAAAACCAGGTATGGCCGAGGCTTTGTTTAAGTTGATTTAAGCTTCCTTAAGTCAACTTAATTTGCTAGTGTAGACATAGCCTAGGAGAAAGGGTATAAGAAAAATCTGAGAGAAGACGGGATTAGGGTGGAGTTGGAAATACTGATCACCAGTGAATGGGAGGGAAATCTTCTTGAGTACTAGGGATAAACTGTGTTGTGCTGACTCTCTTATATACTGGAACAAGGGTTAAGCAATCTTCGAAGAATCTTTTTCATCTCCCATCTCTACATGTGCAAGGAAAAGAATTCAGGCCAAGAGAATAAAGAGAATGAAGAACTAAGCACATATTTACTGTTACCAAAAGGCTATATTCTTCCTGATGTGTTTCCTTCTCTACAGGCTTATGGGTAAAAAGGAGTTTCTATGGAATCATGCGTAAAGAATTATTGATCCAGAAGAGAAAAATCAAAAGTCAGCAAAAATATAGGCTATAAAATCAGTAAGTGTACATATAAAGTGTACGTTGCTCTAAAGGAGAAAAGTTTGGCAGTTTTAAGAGGCCTGAACTCTTTCTTTGCTATCCTAAAGCTAAAATCACTACATGCTATTTAGCCCAGGAATTGTGTGGTACTTAGTAAATGACATCATGATTATTTGTTTGCTCTTTATTTACTTACTTACTTACAAAGACTTCTGTATGTCCTAATGTTATTTAAGTGTATTAAGATCTTTTCCAGGTAATCATAACAGCTACTGGATAGGTCTATGGAGAATTAGGCTCTGAGCTGGTATTTGACTAAATACCTTATCTATTTGTTGCAGTATGTTTTATTTGCTGTGATCTTTCTAACTGCCAAGATAACATGCCTCCGTTTATTATGCTGTGCTTACAATCCTATGTGTTATCCACTTCATATAATGTCAGTGGTTAAGGCAAGAGGAAATGGAGGAATGGAAAAATCTAGGCCTTCCTGATGCTGTATGAGAGTATTAGTAACTGTATAAGATTATACTGAAGCTTAGTGACACACATTAGGAATAGGCGGCAGAAAGTTGGAAGAATTTGTATTAGCCGGTGCTTATCAAATGTTAGCATTAGACGCAGGGTGGGTGAGCTGAATTGCAATATTAGAACATGGCCCACTGGTCAGAATACATGAGGTGGCGCTACTGCTCTGATTAGATAAGAGAGGAACACCCAGTAAAAGATGCAGTGGGGGTGCAAAATAATATACATTTTGCTTTTTCACCACATACTTCTTCATCTGATTTTTGGTTACACATGAAGCTTAGTTTGACTTTTAGAACCACTTGAACTCTGAAGGTTTTGAAACCCTTTGAATTAATCCTTTTCTTTTCCTTCAGCATATCAAAGGAGGATGATGACACATTTCTATTCTGTTAAACAGCCGTACAGGAGCTATTACAATATGTATTTGTCATACAGCCTAGCTAATTGAAACATAAAGTGGAGATTATACACATCAAAAACGCCTCTCCAGTGACTAAATTAATCCATGTTATTCAGAGTACAAACACAATGCTAGTGGTTCCTTTAAAAAAGCTGGCTTTCTAGATCAGTTAAACATCAAACACAACCACTTTGCACACCAAGAGCCTTCATAACAACCAAAATATGTTAGACATACTTCAAGTCTCTTTTTATGGAAACTTTATTTAAAGACTTTGCTGACGCCTTGTGGAACACTTTGAAAAATCTATTTCAAAACAATTCTGCAATTTTCACAATAATGAGCTTCTTCTTTATTCTTTTCCCATTACTAGAATACATCAGAATGGGATAACTGCCTTGGAGTATCCATCTACTAATACTTCCCCAGCAGAAGTAATAAGCTGTTCTTTGTGACATCACAATTCCTCACTGACATATTGTGACAATTTAGGGAACTTGTCTAGGTACAATTTGTGAATTCTGGTTAATTTTATGAAATTGCTGCATTGTAGAGTGCTTCAAAGTGAAGTGAGTCAGCCATGAATTGACAAGAGTCTGTGTCACCTATGTGTCAGACCAGGAATAGTGGTTCATTTTGTTAAACATTAGTGGTCATCTGTTTAGGTAGAAATACCTTGGGACAGCATGTTGGATGAAGCTAAGAGAATCAGTTTTCTCTACCTTTTATTCAGGTTGCTATGGATTGAAAAGTGCCTTTGCCAAAAAGAAAAAAAAAACCAAACACCATTCTGGGATGTATTAACAGGAGTATTGTAAGTAATACATGAGAAGTAATTCTCCTGCTGTACTGCTCCCTGATTAGGCCTCAACTGGAGTATTGTGTCCGATTCTGGGCACCTTATTTCAGGAAAGTTGTGGAGAAATTGGAGAAAGTCCAGAGAAGAGCAACAAGAACGATTAAAGGTCTGGAACACTTGACTTATGAGGGAAGATTGAAAGAGCTGGGTTTGTTTAATTTGGCAAAGAGGAGACTTAGAGGGACATGATAACAGTTCTCTAGTACCTAAAAGGTTGTTACGAGGAGGAAGGAGTAAAAGTGTTCTTCTTAACTACTGATGATAGGACAAAGAGCAATGGGCTTAAATTATGGCAAGGGAGGTTTAGGTTGGACATTAGGAAAAAAATCCTAACTATCAGGGTGGTTAACCACTGGAATAAGTTGCTTGGCAGGTTGTGGAATCTCCATCACTGGAAGTTTTTAAGAGCAGGTTAAACTATCACCTGTCAGGGATATCTTAAGAGGGTACTTGGTCCTGCCATGAGTGCAGGGGACTGGACTCAATGACCTCTCATGGTTCCTTCTAGTTTTTATGATTTTATGATTCTGTAAAATCCAGCAAAGGAAAGTAATGAGATTCCACAAATTAAAGTTTCTAGGGTAAAGTTAATCCAGCCACACATAGGCATGGGTGAGCTCAGCAATTAGTAGAGCTATGCCTATTTACGTAACTCAGTGTCTGGCTCCAGATGATGTGCAATATTTTCCTTGTGAATTGTAGTCTTTTATGGTTTATGTTAAATTTATAAAATAAAATATGCAGGATTTGCAATGGGGACATATTACCATTGCAGAAACTTAACTTATAATAGCATTGCATTACACATCTGTGTTGGATTTCTTTGCCAGGTTGTTGCATCACCTTGTGTCTGCATGTAATCAATGAGTAAGAGAGAGTGGACATTGCAGGAGAAGTAGTAAAAATCAAATATTTCAAAGCTGGCCAAAGAGAATCCAAAAATGGGGAGATGGGAAATTTCTCTACTAACCAGACACTATTTGAGTTGGGAGGAGGTAAGCAGAAGTGAGAACTCTCATGGATATGGAAGACTGTTCAGGTGAGTCCACTGCATTAATGGTTACAATCTTTGGCTATATCTACATTAGAAAAGTTAAGTCGACTTAATAAGGTTGACTTTAATAAAGGTTGACTTAATAAAGTCGACTTAACTTTTCCAGTGTAGACATAGCCCCTTGTTGACTTTATTAAGTCAATTTAACACTTTAAATTGACTTAATAAGGTTGATTAGGCGCTAATCCCCGTCCACACTGGCTATAATTAGACTTAAGGAGTCAATTTAAGGCTTAAGTCGACCTAAAAATAGGTGTTATTAAATCAACTTAAGCTTTCTTTAAGTCAACTTAAGGAAGTGCTTAAGTTGACTTAATAAAAGCCCAGTGTGGACGTGGCTTTGTTTAGGTCAACTTAAACCTCCTTAAATCAACCTAAATTTCCAGTGTAGACGCACCCCTGTTCTTTATACTTGCCAGTAAAGTAAGGAGAAGCTGGTTGTGGCTCCACAGTTAAAGTTAAACTGTGCACTTAAAGCAGGAATCCTTATGTGTGAGGGGAAAAGGCATCACTCCTCAAATTTACAGCAGTTATTGTTTAAGTTTAGAATGAATTTTCTGGGAATTTACAAGTAAATGCATTTATTACATAATGAGATTAAATTAATTGTCAATGGGCCCATTAACACGTCTAGCATTTTGTGTCAGAATATTATACATGTATGTGTGTCTCAAAAGATCTCAGTAACAAAGAAAGCAGGGCTTTTCTACACAGTGGTGGTGTGAATTGTGGAGCAGAAAAGTGTTGCTCTCTAACTGTCCCATGTGGATGCAGCTGATATGAACTAAACAGTGGTTCCCAACCTTTCTGGTTCAAGGGCCACAGATATCATTTTTACAACCCTGAAAGGCCACCAGTCTCGATCAGTAGCCCCCCCTCCCCCGCCCCCCGCCAATGCACCCAGCAGGGCTATCCTTTGGTGGCGGTTTCGCAGGTACTGTGCTGCCCCGCTGTCAGCGGGACAGCATGGGGCCTCTACTGCTGCTCCCCACTGCTGTGCAGCCTGCTCCCACTACAAGCCAGCAGCAGGGTGGGAGGGCAGAGCCCGGCCTTTGGCCGACCCAACCCACCCCCGGGCGGAGCAACTGGCCCAGGGGTGGAGCGGGAGCATGAAGCCCAGCACTGGGCCAGCCTGCCCTGCCCCCACTCCTGCTGCCTGGTCCACGGCCCGGCCTGGGGCTGGCTCCAAGGCCACAGTCAGTGGGCTTGAGTTCCCGGACTGGGCCTGGGGCCGGGGCCGGGGCTGGGGCCAGCTGCTGCATGTGGCCTCGGGTCCCCAGCCATGGCCATGGCCCAGTCCCTCTGGTATCAGCAGCTCTGGGTCCCTGAGGGGGGCAGCCAGGGTCCTTGGGGGCAGAGCGGGCCAGCCCACCCCTCCCCCCTCCAGCATAGGGGGCCAGGAGCTGGGGCCCCCCAGGCTGATTGGCCCTGGGACTTGCTTCTCCCAAGGAATGGCCCTGGTACCCAGACAGTATGAATTCAGTGAGGAGGCAGACTCCTTGCTGATCTCCTGTTCCCCTGTCTATAACCAGAAAACTGCACACATCCTGTAGACCCATGAGCTCCACCTGAGACCCTAGGTTGTGGTTGCCTTCTGCAGCCATAGAAAAGGAAGATCAGTGCTCCCCACCCTCTGGTTCTAGTAGGGACCTCAGCATCTAGGGACCCAGGGAGGGCACTTTGCCCTCTGCTGGAGCCAGGAGAGGGGAGCAGTGATCTCCTGTTGCCTTGACTGCAGTAAAGAGCCTGCACTGGTCTTTTAGCTCCATGGAAATGCACTTCCCCGGAGTCCTTAGGCAGCAGCTCCCTTCTGCATCCAGCAGGAGGGTTGCTGTTGGCCACTTTGAATGTCCCTACAGGCCACTTTTGGACTCCAGGGCACAGGTTGGGAACTACTGAACTAAAAGGTGCCTACTTTTAGGCTGTAGTGTGCACTGTAGTGTGCTTTGCAGTTCACAACACCTGGTCTGCAGGGGAGGCGCAATGTAGGCGTAGTTTTAGGTCCTTCAACCTTGCCACATAGTTAAAAACTCTCTGAAATCTTGTGCATGGAGTATATTTGAAGATTCTTTTTAAAATTTAAAGATCTTTTCTTCATAAGTGAAAGTTTCTCCTTCAGCAGAGGCTGAAGAAAAATATTCTATTTCAGAGAATTTCATGAAGAATTGCTACTGTTCTGATAACCACCACTATTGGAATAATTACCTCATCCCTGTAATTTACAAGACTGTAAATTATGGGTATGGTCTCACATCTTAGTGCCTTTTGTCTAGCAATTGTAACTAGATACTGATCCAACACCTACTTGAGTCAGTAGAAACACTCTCACTTCAGCTGAGAGTTCGATTAGGCCATAAAGAACAGTGTGATGTGCAGATATGGAAGGAAAAGGGAGAGAAAAAGAGAGAGCATGTACACAAAGGACTTGTTTGCTCTTTTTGCATTCAGAGAATCAAGACATTTTTCTGAGGTTTCTTAGATCTGTTTAGACACAATCTGATGTTTCATGTGCTTATGCCAACTTCTGTTTCATTTCTATATTTCTTTTGCATCGTCTGAATATTTGCTGTGAATATCAATGTGCAGTTTCTTATCTGAGTTCACAGAGAGAGGAAATCTTTATGAGTATGTGCATGGTGTAAAAGATACAGATTACACAGGTCCTTAAACCCATTGCAGCTCCATTTGATTGGGTCTATGGGAGAGGATGAGCTATTGGGCTACTGAGCTGAATATCAGAGAAACAGTACAATTTTTCAGCCCACTTTGTGAATTGGGACAATATCCTAATTGGTGATTTTTATGATAGCTATGAATTGTTGCTTTTTACTGAAAATTTACATCCACTTGTGTAAAAGTTATATGTTAGAAGACTCAAATCACATTAATTAATATATCTTTTTCACTTTTAGACATTGTATACACTAAAAAATGTCCTGATTTAACCATATCAGTAGAGTGTGTTTATAATATTGGTATAAAGATATATATGTATTTAATTATATAAGTATAGCTAAAGTAGTACAGCATTAAAACACATCCTTTAGTCTCTTCTATGCTAAGTGGTTTACTTGTTACAAGGAGGACCTTTGCAGAGGACTACTTGTAGTAGTGGGTCATTTTCTTAGGGTGAGTCTATACTTGTAAATTAAGTCGACGTAAGCCTTCTTAAGTCGACTTAATTTACTCTGCGTCCACACTGGAGTTTCCTTAAGTTGACTTAAGCTGTTGCTTAAGTCAACTTAAGGAAAAGTAAAGTTGACTTTGCAAAACCTAGTTTTACATCAACTTTACTGCTTAAGTTGACTTCGTAAGTCGACTTCAGCAGTGTGAATGTCCTAAGTCGACTTAGTTGACTTAGGACAGGGGAAAAAGGGAGTCCCTGCTCCCTTCTCCAGGAAGCTACTAGCGGCCCATCCCAGCTCCCTTCTCCCTGAGACAGCTCACATCCTGGGGTGAAGGGACCATGGGGTTCCCTTCTGGCCGGGACTTGCATGGTCCCAGCCTGAAGGAAACAGCGGCTCCCTTTTTGCCAGACCGCGGCAGTCCAAGCAAAAAGGGAGCACAAGGTTCCCTTTCTGTCAGGACCTGAGCGGTCCCGGCCAGAAGGGAGCCCTGCAGCACCCATCTGGCTGGGACCTCACTCCAGCTTTTTGGGAGGACTGTGTCTCCATCTTTTTGGGAGGACCATGTCTCCCCACCAGCTGGAGCGCCATGCCGGCAATTGGACTCTCTAAGTCAACTTAATAAGGTCGACTTAAAGTCGACTCTTTAAAGTTGAATTAGTAAAGTTGACCTAAATTCCCGAGTGTAGACATAGCCTTAGTGTGGGCAGAGTCATGATCCTTTTTTCAGACCAATACTTTGCTATAGAGTGCTAACATTGTCATTGCACTTTTCACAATGGATGTTAAACTGTCTTCAGCATTGGCTCAGTGATACCTGTTGTCATCCACCATCATCAGCAAATGGACAAAGGTACTAATGTTGGCAGAGCTGAAAACTTTCTATATAAAGTATGTTGGGGGTTGTCATGACCAGTAGCTTGGTCATGGGCAAGTGTTACCATGATGAAAAGCACAGAATGGATGCATGGACAGATAATAGCTTATTAGGAAATGATTACTTTTCATTTTAAAAATGTAGCTGAAAAAACAGATTTTTGTTTTTTGGCCATAACCTGGCATTTTTAATGAGAATTCTTTTCATAAGAATTTCTGCTGTGACATAGCTGTTTTTTATTGGAAAACTGCTTCAATATCCATTTTCATAGAATCATAGGGCTGGAAGGGACCTCATGAGGTCATCTAATCCAACGCACTGCTAAAAGCAGGACCACTCCCACTAAATCATCCCAGCCAGTGTTGTGTCTAACTAGGAACTAAATGTTTCCAAAGTTGGAGATTCCACCACCTGCCTAGGTAACCTATTCCAATGCTTTACCACCCTCCTAGTGAGAAAGTTTTTCCTAATATCCAACCTCAACCTCCCCAGCTGCAACTTGAAACCATTGCTCCTGTTCTGTCTTCTGTCACCACTGAGAACAGTCTAGCTCCCTCCTCCTTGGAGTACCCCTTTCAATCAGTTCTGATCAGTAAATAATGATAGAGTGGAAATTAAAAAAATAAATAGGCAGTGGCACAACGTTTTCTTCTTCTGAAGTGCCAGCGTTAGCTCATTAATTGCAACTCCATCCCGTCCTGGTATCTGAGTGTGTTCACTAAGGTAACAAGCTTTGCTGTTAAATAAATGGACACAAATATGACATCAGAAATAAGAACAATAGGGAATCACTTTAATCTGCTGGGGCACTCTGTATTGGATTTATCTGTGAGTATCCTCAAACAATTCTAGGTCAAGGCTTCAAAGAGAGCCTTCAGAGTTAGAATTCATATGCAAATTTGATACTTTCAGCTCGGGTCTGAATAGGTACATGACTTGGCTTTCTAACTACAACATTAGGCTTTAAAAGTGCTTTGTTTTTCATTACAGTTTCCACTTTGTGCATCTGACAAAGTGGGTTGCAGCCCACGAAAGCTTATGCTTGAAGAAATTTGTTAGTCTTTAAGGCTATGTCTACAATGAAAAATTTAGGTCGACTTTACCAAGTCAACTTTACTAAGTCGACTTTAAGGCAACCTTATTAAGTCAACTTAGAGAGTCCACACAGGACTCTTAAGTCGACTTAAACCTGGCCTCACCAAGTCGACTTAGAGAGTCTATACTAGACTCTCTGAGTCGACTAGTTAGGTCCAGGGGTGAGCTTTTTGCATGAAGCCCGGGAGCGGTCCCGGGGGGAAGGGAACGCGGCACTCCCTTCTGGCCCAGATTGCTCAGCTCCCTTCAGGCCAGGACTGCTCAGATCCTGGGCAGAAGGGAGCCCCATGCTCCCTACCAGCCGGGACCGAGTGGTCCCAGGGAGCTCCCTTCTAGCAGTCCTGGCGAGAAGGAAGCCCCTGGAGATTTCCCAGCAGCTGGAGTGCCGGCAATTGCTGGCACAGTGCTGCTCCAGCTGCTGGGAAACCTCCCGGGGCTCCCCAACTACTGGAGCACCGGCAATTGATGGCATGGCGATGCTCGAGCTGCTGGGGAGCCCCCAGGGGCTGGCCGGCAGCTGAAGTGCCGGCAATGGCTGACACAGCGGTGCTCCAGCTGCCGGGAAGCCTCCAGGGGCTGCCTGGCAGCTGGAGCTTCGGTCTTGGGCAGAAAGGAACCCTGTGCCCCCTTCTGGCCGGGACCACTCGGAGGGAGCATGGGGCTCCCTTCTCCCCAGGGCTGCTCAGGTCCCAGCTAGGAGGGAGCTCCACGCTCCCTTCACCCCAGGACCTGAGCAGTCCTGGGGACAAGGGATCCAGGATGAGCCGCTAGCAGCTTCCTGGGGAGAAGGGAGCAGGGACTCCCTTTTTCCCCTGTACTAAGTCGACTAAATTGACATAGGGCATCCACACCACTTAAGTCGACTTCTTAAGAAGTCGACTTAAGCATTAAAATCGACTTTAAACTAGGTTTAATAAAGTCAACTTTAAATTTCCTTAAATTGAATTAAGCAGCAGCTTAAGTCAATTTAAGGAAACACCAGTGTGGACACAGAGTAAATTAAGTCGACTTAAGCCTGCTTAAGTCGACTTAATTTACTAGTGTAGATGCACCCTAAGGTGCAACAGGATTTTTGTTGCTTTTGCTGTATACAGACAAACACAGGTACCCCTCTGGAGGAAGCATAGGTTCCATCATGGAAGGAGTCCCCTGTCAGCATCTGTTAGTGAGCAAGAGGAAATGACTGAATGCACCATTTCTCATTGCTGCTGACTAGGCCTGTCAGGAGGGCTGCACTCCCCACCTTCCCCCCCTCCCCACCCCTCCGCCAGCACCTTATGAAACTAAACCAATACACTACACAGGAAAGCCAACTCCCTGTATAGCTATACAGTGACTGTCTCACAATTCAGATAACATATAATATTCATAACATTATTAAAAATATTGGACAGTTTTCTAGATTAAATGGAGGCTTTGAACCACTCTGAGTAAAAGGATATGTCTTCATTGGTTTTGGGTGTCTTTTTCCCAGCAAGGACAGATGGACATGTACTAGCTCTGCTCAAGCTGGTGTGCAAAACTAGCTGAGGAAACATAGCCAACACCTTGGGCTAGCCGCCTGAGTACAGATCTTGCCCAGATTCCCTAGGTATGTAATTGGACAGCTAACATGCACTATGCTGCTATTTTTAGAGCATTGCGTAAGCAGAGCTAATGCATGTCTGTCTTCTTGAGCTCAGAAGCATGCTTCTAGTTGCAGAATATACATACTCAGGAAGAATAAGTAGTGTGGTATCAACAAGACATTTATTTAGGTTACCCAAATCTTACCTTATAGCCAGCTTGAATGGTATAATATTTTCCTTTATTAGAACATGGCAGGAAAACCTTTTAAATAAACACATTAAAATAACTTCGCAGATTCATTTGTAGATGACCACAAAGAGAAGGAAGAGTAACCAATCTTGGATTGTTTCAAGTGTAGTGAAGAATTAAGATGCTGATATTAATACCATAAGATCTAGCTACATAGTACAATGAATGTTGCATGGTTAAGAACAGCTGTTCCCAATATGGGGCCTGAGGGCCAAAAGTGGCCTGTGGGGGCTTTCAAAGTGGCCCACAGCTCTCCTCTTGCTGGATGCAGAAGGGAGCTGCTGCCTAAGGACCCAATCAGAATGTTTTTCTGTGGGGCTAAAGGACCAGTGCAGGCTCTTTGCTGCACTCAAGGGGATATGAAATCAGTGCTCCCCTAAATTGGAAAAAGTGCATTCCCTGTGTCTCTAGGTGCTGAGGTCCCCGGTGGAACCAGAAGGAAGGGAGCACTGATCTTCCATCCCCCTTGGCTTCACTAGGGAGCCACTGCTTAGGAACCCAGGTGGAGTACACAGGACAACAGAACACATGTAGTTTCCTGGCTACAGCCAGGGAGGTGAGAGATCAGCGAGGAGGCTGGATCCTTGCTGAAGTCCTAGGATGTACTAGGATGGGGGCTGCTGGTGTAAAAGGGTAGACCTTCAGGACTGTAAAAATGATATCTGTAGCCCTCAAGCCAAAAAGGTTGGGAACCACTGGCTTTGAAAGTCATGTATGGTTCCAAAATGACTGGAAGTGTTTCAGTATTTTCACTCATGATATTGTTTGGATAGGGTGAGATGACATGCTGAGATTCCTAATGGGTATATGGAAATGTAATCCTGGGAGTCTTCCAAATACCATTGTTCAAATTTCCTAAATCCTCTGTATACTAAGCGACCTACAGAGTACAGTTGCCATTAGCAGTAGGAATGAGATAAAGCATCTGTCTTGATTCTGAAAAGTTAGTCTACAGTAACAACAGGAGCTGAAGCAATAGATGGAGCCTAATCAGAATTACTAAGGGTGCATTTACACTAGTAAAGTAAGTCGACTTAAAGCCTAGTTAAGTTGACTTAATTTACTCTGCATTTACACTAGAGTTTCCTTAAGTCGACTTACTTAAGCTTACTTAAGCTTCTGCTTAAGTCGATTTAAGGAAAAAGTAATTCAACGTATTAAGACCTGCTTTTACTTCAACTTCCTGCTTAAGTCGATTTTATCAAGTTGACTTAAGCCAGTGTAGATGCAGAGTAGCTCTAAGTTGACTTAAAATTGACTTAAAGGGACCCCAGGGCTCCCCCACTGACCTCCCTGCCAGGGTGCCTGGCACAGCCAGAGCCTGGCATGCCCACCCACAGGGCAGGACACAGCCCTGCCCACCCCGCTCCTATACCCTGCCCCTGTCCCTGTCCTGCTCAGCCCCCATGTACCCTGATACAATGGGGAAGATGCTGAGCTCCCTGGCATTTTTGGAGGAGTGCCTGGGGAAGTGTCCCCCTTCCCACCATGCGCCACTCCCAGGTCCACCTAGCCCCTACAGATCAACTTAGGCATCCAGGGTGGATGCTCTAAGTTGATTTGGCAAGGTCGACTTTAAGTCGACCTAAATTTACAGTGTAGACATGCTAAGTCGACTTATTTGAACAAGTGTAGTCATATCCTAACAGAGGAAAAAAATCATTGTATTGAGGGAGGGAGGGAATATGGATAATCAATTGCATCAGATGCAATATTAAATTCCAATATAGGATTCTGAAAAGGCACTGACTAGTTATGAAAATTCTGGGAAAATCAGTGTGTCTTCCTTTACCTCCAACGTAGTGGAGAGAACCAAAAATCCAGTTAATCAGGTGCCTTGTTTGATGCTAAATATTGAAGGGCATACTGTAAGTTTCACCACTACTGTATATTTCTTTCTCTTGTTTTGCTTTATGAGTTTGAATTACAATCCTGGCTTTGGATTTGCTGCCCTTGGCAATCTGCAACAAATAATAATAATGAAACCAGATGTTCAGCTCTCTTAGGCTTGCTGTTGCTGTCAAGAGCAAACTGGAGCCAAGTACATTGATTAACATTCTTGCCTTTGCCTGCTCTGTAAAACCTGATCATCCATCTTTGAATTGTTGCCTGGGGCAGGACATTCTCCCCTTTCAACCATCCATGGGGAAATAGTAACACACGTGTGTGTGAAATCCTTGGCTATGTCTACACTGGCAAGTTAGTTCGAATTAAGGATGCTTAATTCGAACTAACTAAAGCCATGGCTACACTAGGCTTTAGTTAGTTCGAATTAAGGGCTTCCTTAATTCGAACTAATAAGTTTGAATAGGGTATTCGAACTAAGGGGTTAATTTGAACTAACTAGTTCAAATTAACCAATGTGGCCATGTTAATTTGAACTAATTTCTTAGTTCAAATTAACTGGCTATTGAAATGAATGGGGATCGCTAATTTGAACTAAGCAAGTACTTGCTTAGTTTGAACTAACATTCCAGTGTGGCCATGCTAGTTCGAATTAAGCTAATTCGAACTAACTAAAATTAGTTCGAATTAGTTAGTTCGAACTAACTAATTCGAACTAATTTTAGCAAGTGTATACATAGCCCTTGACTTATTGAAATCCAAAGGAATTTTGCCATTAACTTCAAAGGGGCCAGGATATTACCTATAAACCTTCTGCCAGGAGCCTCCAGGCCAAGTAGATGAAGATTTTGGGTGGCTACTCTCTCCTTGGCTTCTAGAGAAAGGAGAGAAGGAATTGGTAGATTTTGTTTTCCTTACCCTGCACAGAAATAAGAGTAGGAGAAGTTTGGGAATATGGGGAGGGGTATAAAAGCCAGATTGTTCTTGGTCTCAGTCAAGATCATCAATAGCCTGAAAGAATAGTTTAGAACAGAGAGAATTATATTTAGTTACAAGATATGATTTTTGAATAATTGGACTCCTGAATATGAATAGTTAGAGCTTTTTCTATGGCACTTATAGTAACTGAGTCCATCACGAACATTACTGAACACAACATCTGTGTAAACTAGGGAGGTATTATCCTCCCATTTTATACATAAGAAAATGAGACAGAGAAATTTTTGGTCAAGTGCACACAGGAAATCTGCTGCAGATCCACAAAGAGATCTCAGATCTTCAGAATCCTAAGTGAGGGCCATAATCACAAGACTGCCTTTCTTTCATATGAATGTGAATGTCTACCTGTTTTTTTCCCTAGTATTGTTGTACTTGTCATTTTTAGTTTATTTTCTAGAACTACAGAGGCGTGAAAAATTATTATTTATTAGATAACATCACTGGTGTGTTATGGTCTTTACAGACAGATAGGAAGACAAGGTCCTTGCCCTGAAGAGTATATGATCTAAATAGAGAGGGGACCGATGTAATAGGCAGACTGTGAGAACAAGTGATGTTCTTTGTTTACTTTTTTCTGAGCAGATTCTTCATACATCCATTTTCAGAGCTTTTCAGTTTTCAAAAATAAGATTGATACATCACAGGTGCAATAAACAAGATTTTATTCATTGCAGAAACAACAAGAATTTTGTTTTATGTAGGATATTTTGATGAAGAAAATAAAGTGGCTATGGTTATTTGTTGGCTTTTGAATTGCGATGAATAATTATAGCGGTAATTGAATTTATATAGTTTTAAAAGTGCTTCAAAATACCCAGTTCTATTGTCATTATATAATGATAGTAAATATCTATACATTTTAGAAAATCAGTAACTTTAAAACTTGATTCCTTAACAATTGAAAGTAGAGGCATGCAAATAGGCATGATTTCAGATTCCATTTTTTTTTAAAATAACACTGTAGTTTCTCAGCAGTCAGGAAGATTTGGAGTCTAAAAGTGAGTTATTTCCTATATAAGAGAAAACAATCTGACACAGACATGCAACAATGTATTCCTAGACTAATTCACTTATAGGACGTTAAGAGCCACTAAATGTTAACCGATAAAGGATTCATTGTTTTGTAACAGTAACTCCTAGCAGGCCTGACAAACTCACTACACCTATCACACAACTTTCCTGGTATTTATTCATAAATAATATATATATGGAAAATATGTTCCTAAAGTCTGAACAAAGGTAGGTTGACAAACAGGTTTCTATACAGACAGAAGTTGGATCCAATAAACCTAACCCTCCTTGTCATTCTGTTATCCTGGGACCAACACAGTTAAAACTACACTACATAAAACAATGTTTCTGCCAAACAAAGGACATATATTGACCCATATGCCTTGGTATACATGTAAATTAAGCTTTGTAAGCCAACATAATGGAAGCTCTGTTTGCATACAAAGTCAACATGAGGATGTCAGCATAAAGTCAGCATACCAGGGAATATAGCTCAAGGGGTCATCCTAACTCTGGGGACAAACAATGGATTTTGGGGCAGGGAGAGACAGCAAGAGCACCCCTCTTTATCCTGCACCTGAGAGCGAAATCATGAAAACAGGAGCCTGACCTGCTGTTTTTGGGAGCATGGTAAAGGGCATTTAGGTGAGATAAATGTGCTTTTAAACAGATGGTTAGCCTGACAAGTTAAGTTTAGTTTCTTAGAAAATGTGAATTGACTGTTTTATATGTAACTTTTCTGCTTCTAATTCACTATTGCTTAAATCTTGATAATAATCCTGTGATTGTCTTCAGTATAAATATGTCTCAATGTGTTATGTTATATAGAAGCTGATCCTTAGTTGAATCAAGGAAGCTGGTGTTTATGCTGTCCCATAGGGAATAGCAAATGTGATATTTCTGTGAGTCGCCAGTGATGGGGGCTGGATAGCACTGCTTCAGAGAAGCCTGGGACTGGGTGCACCTACTGTACCTTCATTGATCTACCACCCCGTAGGGAAATCAATCCTGTTTGCCTCCCTTATAGGCTACATCAGTGCTCCCATCTCTAGAATACTGCACAAATTCTTCTGTTGAAAATGTTCCCTTTTTAGGACTCATCCTGTGAGATCCAGAAAACCCTCAATTCCTATTAAACGCAGCAGGAACTCAGCATGTTGCAGACTCATTTTTGTAACACCTGTCAACACTTCTTCCAAATTTTTAACAGTTTTTTCTTTCTAATATTTCAGCAGCCAGCACTTCAGTCTGAGTCATCCTTCGCAAGTTAATGGATACAACTTTTAAAAAGCGCCAAGAACAATAGATGGCAATTTGTAAATACTAGTTTAGATGGACTAGAATACAGTTTAGGAAAATCTGTCACTTTTAAAGTTTAATTACTTAATTTTACTTTTACAATTGAACTGAACTTTTTTTTGCCATTGAAAAGGGAGGAGTTTGGAAGAAACTTACATCTATAATTTCACAAAATAACTAAGAATAATTACCGGTAAGTAGAATTTAAGTAGCTTTAAGGAAAAAATATTCTCTTCTGAAATTTGTAGCTTTTGAGTCAAATTTTCAGGAGAAATAATTTTAAAAAGCTCCCCCTTTTTTTTTGCCTGCAAAAACTGCTTTCTGGTTAGAAAAAAACAATGTATATATGCTTTATGGAATAGGAGAGCTGAAGGTAACATATAGGTAACATATAGCTGACTCATAGCTGTGTCATCTTTAGCACTCACACCTAACAGGGAAAGTCTAGAGAGAAAAACAGAAATAATAATTTGAGGATCCAAACTCAAAAAAAGGACCGTTTATAGTACATGGACAAATATGCCACATTTTCCTCCTGGTTTTTGTTGCCTATCTATCTGTTTGGGAGGGAGGGGAAATTTTGAAGATATTATTTTGAAAGAAGTCAAAAGAGAAAAGTGAAGGGAGGGGGGAATAGAACATTTAGCCTTTAAAGGGAAAGCCAAATATAAAAATAAACAACCAGAACACAATTGATATGGACAAAGTAAAAAGGAGCATAATTCATGAAAATGGCTGAAGTCCCTAACATTCATTCATGTATAAATAAAAAAAATACAAATAAAAATAGTGTGGAGATGAACTATTAGCTCTATAGCAACCTATTCAATTAGTTTAATTTCAGGGTTATTGGGAAGATAGTGACAATTAATGATTTATATCTGAGTGACTCCCACAGACCACAAGTCGGGTTGTGTTAGGCAGTGTGTAGATTCAAATTAAGAGACAGATCCTGCATTGAAGAATTTATTATCTGATCTGAAGAGGCAACAGAATGCAATTATTAGTTTTAGGACAAGTTGCTGATGAACTGCTCTCATGGGTTGTTACATTTGGGAGGTGGGAGTGGGAGGTGGACAGGGAAGGGGAATAGAAAACATTTGAGAACTCCTCTACCCTCTTCTTTAAAAAAATAAAAATAAAATAAGCTTGGAATGTACTACTAATTCATTATTACAAAGTATGATCCAAAGGGCAAGTTTACAACTGTGTCTGCAAGGCTCTGCAGGAAACAACAACAAAGAAACTGAGACAAATGGTAATGGGAATCCATGATAGGATCATCTGAGTACATACACTGCCTGACTCTTTGCTGCCTTATATTTGAGCAGGCTCTGACATCTATGCAAAGGAGGATGTAGAAGGGCAGAGGAGATAAACCCCCTCAGTCGTAGAAGTCCTGCCCTAGAAGGCTGGAACAGGTTCCCTGGGTAATTACGGCTGAAGCAGGCCCTAATCATCCCAGAGGGAACATGTGGAACCTGGCCCAGCTGGGTATATAAGGATTGGGACTAGAAACCAAGGAGGGAGGAGTGGCCTTAGGTGCTTACAGTCTGCCTAGGGTAGCCAAGGGGGAAAAAAAGCTAAACCCTGAGCCTCCCAGGCTCTGAACAATCCCTGAAGCTGGGAGGGCTGCTGTTGGGTAAGATTGAGAACCTGCTGGGAAAAGGGAACTGTCTGTAGCCACCGTAAATAGACAGCACGGGTGAGAGCAACACAGGAGTTGTGAATCTTTTGTGAGGTCCTGAACACTGAGGAAGTGGGACTGGTAGCTCAAAAAGGGGCCAACGCTGAGTGGCCTGTTACAGAGGGGTAAGGAGAGTAGGACGTGTCATGCAGACCCGTCTTACCCTCAACACAGCATGCCTGCAGCGGGGATGAGAGAAGACTGCTTAGGTGTGCTACCCATAGCTGGGGAAGGTCTTCTTCTCACTCACACCCCCACAGAGCACAGCACAGTACACACACTGTTTTTCTTCTTTGGCCCTGTTCTGTCTCTCACCTAACTGAAGGTCTGACTCTGTCACCTTGCCTCACACAGAGGAGAATATGTCACTGGCAGTAGTTCCATTCATTTCAAATGGGGCTATCTGTGGAGACAGATGACACCCAATGTGAACAAGGTTGCACAAACTGACCCTTTGTCATTTAAACCTAACAAAATGATCACATTTTACATCCTGCCATTCAGATTGGGTAGCATTTTACATCCACCTCACACTCATATTGCACAGGAAATGATGGCGCAAAGTGCAATGTAGGGGAAAACTCAGACTCGCTGGTTATGTCTACACTTGGCCAAATAAGTCGACTTTGCTAAGTCGACTTAGCATGTCCACACTCAATAATTAAGTCAACTTTAAGGGGACCTTGCCAAATAGATTTAGAGCATCCATACTGGATGCCTAAGTTGACTTCTAGGGGCTAGGTGGACCTGGGACTGGTCCACGGTGGCAGGGGGAGCATCCCTTGCCAAGTGCCGGGAGGCTCAGCATTTGCCCATTGTACCTGGGTACAATGGGGGCTAAGCAGGACAAGGACACTGGCAGGGCATAGGCAGGACACTGGCAGGACAAGGACACTGGCTCTGGCTGTGCCAGTCACCCTGGCAGGGAGGGCAGTGGGGGAGCCCTGGAGCCCTTTACATTGACTTTAAGTCGATTTAGGACTAATCTGCGTCCACACTGGCTAAGTCGACTTTCTAAAGTCGACTTAGCCAGTAAAGTCAACTTTAAATGAGGTTTTATAAAGTTCACTTTAAATTTCCTTAAGTCGACTTAAGCAGTAGCTTAAGTCGATTTAAGGAAAGTGTAGTGTAGATGCAGATTAAATTAAGTCGACTTAAGCAAGATTAAGTCAACTTAATTTGTAAGTGTAGATGCACCCTCAGTGTCTAATTCAGTCCTGTGCCAGTAATGAGTTCTATGCAGGGATCAAGAAGGAGTCCATGTGCTCCCCAAAATTGGTTGCCAAGGATGGAGATAGATAGAAATACTCCAGCCACTTTTCTTCTGCCCCTCTTTTCACTGGAGGTTTATGTACGTGGTGGCACAAAGCTGGATATGCAAGCTCTGTACTTGTCAAGGAGGATTTCTCCATTGGGTATATTCCCCAAACAAGTCATTACTCTTTACAGGCCCTTTATACTGGTTACACCAGCATACAGTGCCTGTAATGCAGGGGAAAATTCCTCCTCCTCTCCCCCCCCAGTATGGTCTTCATCTTCCATTATCTTCAATTTGTAGCTAATTGTTGGCATGAAATAATGATGAATAATAATAGGAATGTACCAACTTTTCCCGTTTACAGGCATTTCTTGCCAAAATAAACACAACAGTTACCAGATTCTAGTTCAGCCTTTGCACATGCCCTGGGAGATAACAAAGCCTCCAACAACTGGATGAGCATGGTTTGCAAATCACGGCTCCAGCACAAACTAGAATTCAACATCCCAATTAA
>ML685832.1:7052423-7063279 GCA_007922175.1 Pelusios castaneus
ACTAATTTATATGCCACTACTGCACATAATTTAAGAGGCCAGACTGGGGCTAAATTACAAATGTGCACTCCACAAAGTATTTTGTTAATAAAGTACCATAAGTTACCATAATGATATGCTATTTAAAAGACAATGGAGAACATTTTCCTCTGCTTCTGAGAATGAACATTGATGCAGGTGACCATCACACTTAATTGGAAGGATGGCTATGTCAAAATGCTGTCCAGAAGGACAGTAAAATGATTATAACAGGTCAGTTAAAATGTAATTAATATTAATGCCCAGCATAGATTAGAGGCTTTTGAGCTTCTGCTCATGTAAGATCAACCCCCTTTTTTTGCCTGATTGCCACTAGAGCAATAAAAATCTGCTGAATATGTGAATCACGGAGGGGAACCATTTCTTTCCCTTTTCAATATGTATTACTCAGTGCACTGCAGCTTGAGAAATGGCCGTGATAACCCCTGTAATCATTTGTTTATGTATTTATCCAGATCTCTGTTGGGAAGAGGATGACAGGATCTACTGCTTATTGTTTAACTTTTATTATTTGGTTGTGCCGGGTAGAGATAACATGGGAGCCAGCTATAATACCAAATGTTTAGAGTGTGATAGCACATGGGCAGACTATTTATAAGAAGGGCTGTGTGTACAAGCATTCAAAATAAATATAAATCAATGAGAAATGGTTACTACCTCTCAGTTTTTACTCTACACCTCTACATCTAGAATTCCCTCTCTCCAAGGTGATCTACAGGGCCCATACCCTCTCACCTTTGGATGCACTAAAGGCATAACTCCTAAACAATATTAACCAGTTACATAATCAGTGTAATTGATGTATATCTTTTTTTTTATTGAAGGAAATTTAATGTACAAAATATTTCCAGATGCATGTACATTTAATCCTCGTCTTCCTTTTCTTCTTCCTCCTGGTTAATCTGGAAGTATCGCAATTCATAGCTTTCCTTGCTATTGGCAACTACACTCAGCTGGTCACCCAAGTTGTTTTTCTTCAGATATTTCTTAGTACGGTACTTCAGATTATCTCTTGGAAAATGGAATGTCTGAAGTTACAGTGATTTTGCTCTTCTTTCTCTCAATGGTTACCACACACCTCTGCCCAAATTACCAGCTTTTCTATTCACTTTGATTCATTCCTGCAAGAACTGTTCAAAGTTGGCTGCATCCATGATTCCATGTTTGACCGGATGAGCACAGTCCAGATAAACATTAGGATCTCCTTTTGTCCCAGGCTTCTTCAAAGACACTTTGGAAGCTGCAGGTACAGTATGTGCACCCAGCCCCAGGCTGCTCTGAAGCAATTGTCGGCACGGTGCTCCAGCTGCTGGGGGAGCCCCTGGGAGCTTCCTAGCAGCTGGATTGCGATCCCAGCCAGAAAGGAGCCACAGGGCTCCGTTCTGGCCGGGACCACTGGGGTCCCGAAAGAAAGGAGCCCTGCACTCCCTTCTAGCCAGAACCCCCATGGGTCCCGGGCAGAAAGGAGCTGCAGAGCTCCCTTCTAGCTGGGACTGCTGGGGTCCTGGAGAGAAGGGAGCTCCGCGGTTCCTTTCTGGCTGGGATCGCACTCCAGCTGCTAGGGAGCCCCTAGGGGATCCCTCAGCAGCTGGAGCATCGTGCCGACAATTGCACGCGGGGACCGCTCGGTCCCGGCCAGAAGGGTCCCGAGCAGTCCAGGCCAGAAGGGAGCTCTGCACTCCCTTCTCCCCCAGACCACTCCAAAGGAGCCTCGCCTCCCCCTGGACCTAACAAGTCAACTTAGAGTCTAGTGTAGACTCTCTAAGGGGACTTAGTAAGGCCAGGTTTAAGTCAACTTAAGAGTCCTGTGTGGACTCTCTAAGTCAACTTAATAAGGTTGACTTAAAGTCAACTTAGTAAAGTCGACTTGGTAAAGTCGACCTAAATTTCTCAGTGTAGACATAACCTTAGAGATTAATGAAGAAATGCTTAGTCTCTTCAGGATGTAAGCCATCTCTACCCATGTGTTTGCACAGCCCTGATCCTGATTTGACTTCAATTCTGATTGAGGTCTCTGGCTATCACAGGTATATACTGTAGGGATGGAATGCTTATAGACTGCTCACTTCAGGAACTTATGAATAAATAATAATAATTGTGTGTGACCCCTTGACTTCACTATGATCTACTCACTTGATTATATAAGGACTAAATTTAGGAAATTGTGTTGTATATATTTGAGTAACTTCCCTGTGCTAAGTATATTCTAAAATTGCTCTCTTCACAGAATGAAGTCATAAGGGCAAACACAGATACATCATTTCACTGCTTTTCAGCTTTGACAGCTCAGAATGATTGAGTGTTTCAATCAGTGCAGGCATTTATCATCTTTAAGTCTACAAACAATTTGACAATACTTAGATACTTTAATATGTCAAGGGTATTAGTATCTTGATAAGTGCTATGTATTTGAAATAATGGTTTCTAGAAGCTATTAATATTAGCACCTGATGCTATACATTTTATGGGTTCAAACCTCAAATGCAACTGAGGAGTTCTCAACATAGATTAAAAGAAAGCAAAAAGAAACCAATTGTAGCCTCCGTACCCAAAGCTGTTTTAGACTGGGCCAGTTCCTGCCACAGTTTAGGACAGGATGTTCTTGTTTAAAGCCCCAGCCTCTCCCCAGGCTGTTACAGCATCTGAAAATCACTAGGGAACAGAATATTCCAAAATAATTCCCCTTCCTCTGGGCTACACCTATATACAAGCAGCTAACTGGCTTGGTGGCATAGGAAATGCAAGGCTGGCTCTTCTTCACCCAGGAATCCTTCTACATAGTAGTAATCCTTCAGCAGTAGCTGCAGCAGCACCAGGAGCAGGCAACAGGGCTGAGAACAGGGGAGTTTGAGAGGGAATTTGGAGGGAGAGGTATTTGGGGGGGAGGGGCAGGGAGAAAGGAAAGACTTGTGGCAGACACAGAGGCAGCAGTGGTAGTCACTCCAACGGGGAAGAGACAATGAAGATGAGAGGATGCGGAAGCTGTGGGATGTACATGATCTTGGAGGGGGTACCTCTAAAGAGCTTTGTTTGTATGAAGTGCCGCCTCATAGAGCTGTTGGAGGAGAAAATCCGAGGGTTAGAGATGCAGGTGGAAACTCTGGTTGAGTTTAGAAGAGGGTTTGAGCAGTTGATGGAGCAGATGAATGGGGAGGCTGAAGGAAAAAACCCAAACCTGCAGATGGAAGCAATAGCGACCAATTCTGAGGGGAGAATGCTGGGTGAGGAAAGTGACCAGTGGAAGCATGTGACTATGAGAAGCTGGCAGAGGAGGAGACCAGCTAGTGAAGGAGAAATAGAGCTCAGAAACAGGTTTGCTGGGTTAGCAAATGAAGGAGCACAGCAGGTGGTTACTGAAGGTGAGAGTGCAAGGAAGAAGAGGAGAGCAGCTAGTCCCATACAAAGTGGAGATGCGCCAATGGAGATACTGCTAAATAAGAGCCCTGGGAGGATTCAGGAGCGGATGCAGAGGATTGAAAAGAGCAACTGTAGAAGTCTTGACTTGCAGTCAGAAAGAAATGGAGATATGCTGGAGAATCACACCGTTTTTAGGAAAAGGCAAGTCTATGTGATTGGGGATTCCCTGCTGAGAAGGACAGACAGGCCTATAACTAGAGCTGATCCAGAGAACAGAAGGGTGTGCTGCTTGCCTGAAACTAAGATACATGATGTGGATTTGAGGCTGAAGAGGATCCTAATGGGAGCAGGAAAGAATCCTCTGATTGTCCTTCATGTGGATACAAATGATATAGCTAGATTCTCATTGGAATGTATCAAAGGAGACTATGCCGGACTGGGGAGGACTCAGGTGATCTTTAGTGGGATTCTGCCTGTCCCTAGAGGAGGACAACATAGGTGAGAGAAGATTCTGACAATCAACAGATGGCTCAGGCAGTGGTGTTATAAGGAGGGCTTTGGGGTGTATAGGCACTGGAGGTGTTCATGGACATAAGACTGTTTGCTTGGGATGGACTTCACCTGAGTTGGGAGGGAAACAGACTTCTAGGAGGGAGGTTATCTCAACTGATTAAGAGAGATTTAAAATAGGAAGTCTGGGGAGATGGCTGGGAGATGCCCGGACAAGCTCCATGCCTGATATTAGCATTCAGAGGAAGGAAAAGGAAAAGACATAGAGGTGGGGAGCAGTCTGGATATTAGAAAGAAGGGAAATGCAAATACTGGTCTTATGGGTGATGTTGGCAGTAGTACAATACTGCCACATTGGGTAAGGATTGTGAGTGAAGCCAAGCAGCAAAAACTAAAATGTTTGTATACTAATGCGAGAAGCCTAGGTAACAAAATGGAGGAACTGGAATTACTGGTAGAGGAAGTGAAGCCAGATATTATAGGGATAACAGAAACATGGTGGAGTAGTAGTCATGACTGGTGTATGGGCATTGAAGGCTATGTGCTCTTTAGGAAAGACAGACGTAATGGAAAGGTGCAGGAGTGGCATTGTATATCAATGATGCAATAGAATGTAAAGAAATTCAAAGTGATGGAATTAGTAAAACAGAGTCTATCTGGCTTAAAATCACATTGGGGAAGAAAGCTACTAGGGTTTCTCCTGAGATAGTGCTTGGGGTGTGTTACAGACCACTGGGATCTGATTTGGACATGGATAGAGACCTCTTTAAGATCTTAAAGGAAGCAAATAGTACCAGGAACTGTGTTATTATGGGAGACTTTAACTTCCCAGATATAGACTGGAGGACAGATGCCAGTAGCAATAAGAAGGCCCAGATTTTGTTGGATGTGATAGTGAACGAATTCCTCCACCAGTTTCTGAACCAACAAGAAGAGATGCTATTTAGATTTGGTCTTGGTCAGTAGCGAGTACCTCATAGAGGAACTGGTTGTAGGGGACAACCTAGATTCAAGTGACCATGAGCTAATCCAGTTCAAACTGAATGGAAGGATAAACAAAAATAAATCTGTGACCAGAGTCTTTGACTTCAAAAGGGCTAACTTTAAAAAGTTAAGGGAATTAGCCAGGGAAGTGGACTGAACCAAAGAGCTCATGGATCTGAATGTCGAGGAGGCTTGGGATTCCTTCAAGTCAAAGTTGCAGGAACTATCTGAAGCCTGCATTCCAAGGAAGGGGAAAAAAATCATAGACAAGAGTTATAAACCAAGCTGGATGAGTAAACATCTCAGACAGGCAATTAAGAGGAAGCACAAGGCCTACAAGGAGTGGAAGATGGGAGGGTTAGGAAAGCAGGGCTACCTCTTGGAGGTCAGAACATGTAGAGATCAAGTGAGGAAGGCCAAAAGCCAAGCAGAGTTAGACCTCGCTAAGGGAATTAAAACCAATAGTAAAAGGTTCTTTAGCCATATCAATAGGAAGAAAACAAAGAAGGAAGAAGTGGGACCACTAAACACTGAAGATGGGGTGGAGATCAAGGATAATTTAGGTGTAGCTGAATATCTAAATAAGTACTTTGCCTCTGTCTTTAATGAGGTTGATGGTGAGCTTGTGGATAGAGGTAAGGTAGCTAATGGGAATGAGGATGTGTAAGTGTAAATTACCATATATGAGGTAGAAGCCAAGCTTGAGCTGCTTAATGGAGCTAAATCAGGGGGCCTGGATAATCTCCATCCAAGAATATTAAAGGAACTGGCACATGAAATTGCCCTCCCATTAACAAGGATTTTTAATGTATCTGTGAACACAGTGGTTGTATCGTATGATGGAAGAATTGCTAATGTAGTTCCTATTTTCAAGAAAGGGAGTAAAAGTGATCCATATAACTACAGACCTGTTAGTTTGACGTCGGTAGTATGCAAGGTCTTGGAGAAATTTTTGAAAGAAAAAGTACTTAAGGATATCGAGGTTAATGGTAACCACTCGGATACAGCTGTGGTCCATTGATTGTTGTTGAGTCAGGCTACATGTCCTGCCCACTGCATTTTGCTAAGCCTGCTTTCAACCACAACATTCCGCAGTCCTGACTGCTGCCTAATAGTTTTGTTGGGGATGTGATCACAGAGTGAAATGCCCAAAATTATTCTTTCCATCACCCTCTGTGTAACAGACAGTTGTTGTTCTTCAGTCTTCAACAGTGACCATGTTTCGCTGCCATATAGCATTGCTGGAAGCATGGTTGAGTTGAAAAGATTCACCAGAGTTGTTTTGCTGATCTTTCCTTGGAGGATGTCCCTAATACCATTGAATGCACACCATCCAGCTTTTTCCCTTCGCAACAATTCACCTTTCAGATAGTGATGCATGTTGATTTCTTGGACAAATAAAAGTATTTGTCAACTTCTTCGATCTGCTCTCCTCCAAGAGTTATTTGGGTTCTTGGTAGGACATCTGATTGCATATTTCATTTTTGATCAGTTCATTTTCAGTCTGACTTGACTACTTTTTGCATCAAGTTCTTCAAGCATTCTCTGAAGCTGGATGGTATTTTTGGCAATCAGCACTATGTCATCTGTGAACCTGAGATGGTTTAGCTGCTCATCGTTGATGTTAATCCCGCCTTTCAAGTCCACTCGTCGAATAACCACTTCGAGACCTGCTGTGAATAATTTCGGTGAAACGGTGTCTCCTTATTTCACACCCTTTTCGATGGGGATTCGTAGAGGAGTATGAAACAGCGATATATCTATACTGCAGCCAGAGTTCGCCTCCTTTACTAATTTAATGTATTTCATGCTGATGCCCTGTTCTACGAGAGCTTTAAGAATGGCGTTGGTCTCCACACTATTGAACGCTTTCTCGTAGTTCACAAAGGTAATACACAAAAGAAATTTATATTCCCTCAAGCATTCCAGTAGTTGGTTTAGAGTGAAGATGTGGTCCATTGTGCTGTAATTCCTTCGAAAATCGGCCTGCTCTCTAAGTTGCTGTTCATCCAGACTTCGTGACAGTCGATTCATTGTTATTTTGGTGAACAGCTTGTAGACATGTGAAAGCAGGCAGATCAGGCGATAGTTCTTTAGATCTTCTCGATCACCTTTCTTATGCAGCAAGATGGTATTGGACTCTTTCCAACTAGATGGTATCTTCTGAGTTTCCAGGAAGTGGCTGAACCTTTTAGTGAGAGCTTTCCAAAGTTCCTGGCCTCCCGCTTTAAGCACTTCTAATGTCAGACCACCCTTGCATGGAGCCTTCCCCTCTTTCATTTGATTAACTGCATGACAAACTTCACTGATGAGAACCGAGTGTATTTGTTCATCAGTTTGTTGAAATGATGGCATTGGGACATCTATACAGGATGCAAACAGCTGGGTGTGGAAATTCCTACAGACTGCTTCCATCTCTGTTTGGACGGAGCCGCTGGCTCTGCCGGGATGAGCCGCGAGTGGCTTCTCGATCCCGGCAGAGCCAGCTGGCCCACATGGCTCTCCAGTCAGGGTTCCAGCAGGAAATCCCCTCCCACTGGAGCCCTGGCTGGGGAGCCCTTCTCCCCAGGACCGCGGGTCCCCTGGCAGGGAAGCCACGGGTCTGGGGAGAAGGGAACAGGGGCTCCCCAGGGGACAAGGGATCCACCGTGGCTCCATTCTGCCAGGGAGCCATGTGGGGCTCCCTTGTCCCCCCTAAGTTGACCAAGTCGACTTAGGGCATCTACACTGGCTAAGTTGACTTAATAAAGTCGACTTAGACACTAGTTCGAATTATAACGAGGTGTTATTAATTCAAACTAGTTTTTCCGTAATTCGAGTTAAGTCGAATTAAGGAAAGCCCAGTGTAGACGTGGATTAAATTAAGTCAACTTAAGCTTGCTTAAGTCGACTTAATTTATAAGTGTAGATGCACCCTGAGAGAGTTGTCCATTTTCATTTTGATGGCCTAGCACCTGACACTTTTGCAACCTCCCAACGAGCAAATGCCACTGGAGTGGTGATTGAGTGTTGTGGTGGATTGAGTGCTGTGATGGATTGTGGATTGAGTGGTGGCTGTGCAAGTAATTGAGGCCTGTTTTTCTGTGTTGTTTTAGCTATTGTGTGCAGGCCACCCACTGGCTGGGCTGTCAGTAGCTCACTTATCCCATCAATTTAGCTAATTTACAGCCTCAGAAAGAAGGATTGTATGCCCCTCCACAGAGGAAGCAACCCTCCTCCTTGGGTTGACAGTCCAACACTTTGAAAGCATGGTTAAATCTGCCGGAGAATACACTCCATCGCTGTCAGACAGCCAGGGTCACCGCTGCACCACTTTGAGCCGTTGAAGTAAGATTTTGCAGCAGAAATAGAAATATACAATCAGATAGATATATCATAGAAATATATCATCAGATAATGATACAAATCTTCTATAGAACTTAACAAGTTCTGTTTCCTTTGGGATCTCTTACACTATTCCATTAGAAACTCCATTTCCATTAAAATACTCAAGCATGTGTTTGTAATCCTTACTCAGCTTAAAGTAGATTTCTGTTAGGGAAGTTATAATGACGAAACAAATCAGAATGAGAGATCTGTTCAATTATTTTGGTAGGTGTGACCAAAAAACAATCAGGTGTTACATATTTAGAATCTAGTCTGGAGCAGATATGGTCCCCAGCTAAGCCATCTATCTCTATTCATCAAAGCACTTAACCATGTACCTAACTTTAAGCATGTGTTTAAATGCCATTGACTTTATTGGGATTTCCTTGAGTGTTTTCAGTAACAAGAATGGATTTAAGCTCATGGTTCAATGCTTTGTTAAATGGAGGCATTAGAGGTGACTTTGCAGTCACCTGAGGTGGGGACTCTGCAAGTGCTTCACCGACTGTGTACCTCATAGACTGACAGCATACATTAATAGGCTCTACTTTGTGCTCTCACCACTATGCTATGGACTTGATCCCTTATGTTGTACTGTGATCCAGAGGCAGCCTTTGGCTATTGAGGGCCCCAGGAGAAGGCCCGTGGAGGACCCCTGTGACCCCAGCTCCCCACCACCTGCCACCTATGGCAGTGGCCTCCTCTGCTGCTGGCCTTGGCAGCCCCCAATCCCTGTGGGGGGTTGGTGGCAGCCTCGACTCTCTGCCCCCTGGCCTCCCCATCTGGCTCCAGCTCCCTGCTGCCAACTGAGGCAGATGCAGCTTTTGGGATAAGAGAAGCAGGTGATGGGGTCCCTTACTGCTTGGGGCCCTGGGCATGTACCTGCTTTGCCTACTCCAAAAGCCACCTCTGCTGTGATCTATGTGTTGTAGGATTAAGATCAATATGTCATTTAGTTCAGCATATATGTAAGAATTCAATAAACAGAGCTTCCTCAGTATGGTATACTAATGACTAATTAATTAGGGCCAAGTTACGATACCCTTATTCCCACTGGGTTACACCTTAGTCCATACATTGTCCAGATGTTAGTTATATTGCTTAATGTACTATTGAAAGGTGCACGGATACTACAGCGATGAGTGAGGGGTAATAATCAATACACAAAGGATGACTATAAACAAATAACACAAGTATATAAGGGAAAAATCAGAGAGGCCAAGGAAAAAACAGAAATCAAACTAGATGAAGGTAACAAACTATATTTTTAAATTAATTAGAAACAAGAGGAAGACCAAGGACAGTGTAGAACAGTTAATCAACAAAGAGGGAAAAATAATAACAGAAAATGTGGAAATGACAGAGGAACTAAATGCTTTCTTTGTTTTGGTTTTCACCAAGAAGGTTGGTGGTGCCTAGAAGCCTGATGTAGGGGAGAACAGTAAAAATGAGATAGGATCAGATGCTAAAATATGGAAAGAAAAAAGTTAAAATTTACTTAGACAAGTTAGATGTCTTCAAGTCACCAGGGCCTGATGATATGCACTCTAGAATGCCCAAGGACCTGACTCAGGAGATATCTGAGCCATTGGCTATTATCTTTGAAAAATCATGGAAGACTGGAGAGATCCCAGAGGACTGGAAAAGAGGAAATATAGTGTCCATCTATAAAAAGGGAAATAAAGACAACCCAACCAGTCAGTTTAAACTCTGTACCAGAAAAAATAATGGAACAAATAATTAAGTTCCAAAGGGGTAGCCGTGTTATTGCAGAGAAACAAACAGTCCTGTGGCACTTTTAAAGACTAACCGATTTATTTATCTCAGGAGCTTTCATTGGAGAAAATCTTACTTCGTCAGATGCTTTGAAGATGGGAAATTTACAGAATGGGAAGAAATTAAATGCAGGGAAGTCTGATATAGGATCAGGTCAGGCTGTAACAGCAAATCAAAATAGATATTAGGATTCAAACACTGGGGAATAGCATATAGAGGAAGGTGAGGTCAAAATTTTTCTCATTACAACAGGGCTCGGTTCTGGGTCCAGTTCTTTTCAATGATTTAGACGATGGCATAAAGAGTACACTTATAAATTTCACCAATGATGCAAAGCTGGGAGGGCAAGTGCTTTGGAGGATACGATCATAATTCAAAATGATTTGGACAAACTCGTGAAATCGTCTGAAGAAATAGAACAAAATTCAATAAAGACAAATGCAAAATACTCCCCTTAGGAAAGAATAATCCATTGCACACATACAAATCGGGCAATGACTGTCTAGGAAGGAGTACCAAGGAAAAGGATCTGGGTGTCAGTAGGAAACCATTACCACCAATGGATTTTATACTGAAGTTGGAAGGGTATTGCATTCTTCTATCTTTACTGTATGGAAGATGATGATTTATCTCTAGAATCTGAACTTTTTTCTGAATCAATGGCATCAAAAATACTTTTCAGGATGTGTGATACTAGCTTCAAGCTATTTTATTATAGAAGAATCTGAATACATGTCCTTAGAAGATGATCATAATGATAATGATGAGATAGATAGATAGATAGATAGATAGATAGATAGATAGATAGATAGATAGATAGATAG
>ML685832.1:7063289-7104425 GCA_007922175.1 Pelusios castaneus
TAGATAGATAGATAGATAGATAGATAGATAGATAGATAGATAGATAGTGTGGATGCTATTATAAAACAGTCATTTCATGTGGGTTTTTGGAACCATCATGTAAAATAGTAAATTATAGTGCTACTTCTAGAATGGTTCTAAAAATATGTAAGAGGGAGATCATTCTCTGCTGAATCTATAAACTTGATTCACCAATACCTCTTGCTCCTATGGTGACACAAAGTAGCAATAAACTCAATTTAAGCTTCATGTGTTCATGATCTACCCCCAACTCCCAGTTTGCTTAGTAAGATCCTGCAAAGAGCTGATAATGAAGTGAAAGGGCTAAAGAAAATAAGAAAGATCATTGGTAGGCCATCCCAATAATTGGCAGTGGCTTGGACACCTGGATGGTTGCTAAAAATGTCCTTGTTTACACCCCGTAAACCTTCCTGTGGAGTCTCAGCACAGATATGGCCAATGGCTGTCCCTATGACTCAGCAAGAGATCTAAGGAGAAGTAGCATGCTCATGTGACCCTGGACTCCATCTTTATCTGTAATTTTCCAAATTTGCTTTGTTTAAGGACAGTAAAATTCCAAGTACATAGCTGAAGACCCTTGAAAAGGCCATTGAATCATCTCCATGTTGCCTCTTTTCTGGTCTGATTCTCTGGATTATTCTCTGGATTACAGCTAAAAGGAGCATTCTAATCTATGAAGACCTTTCAATATTTTTCAAGTTACCAGAGAGTTTACAAGCCAGCCATTTATTTTAGCACTGCTACAAACCTGATATAAGAACTATACAACAATGTTACCCCTCTTATAAATAAATCTTTAGATTTTAATTACTAAAGGATTCTCAACAGCGAGATTGTTGGGTAAAGATTTACAACAGCATGATTGTTGGGTACTATCTGAGTTATATATTTACCACGGTATGTAGCTGATCTTTTGAGATCAGAAGATCTTTACTTGATTAAATTGGTTTCTAATAACCACTCATCATAAAGTTTAGTGTAGGGGTGGTGAAATAAGGACTAGGAATCCTAAGGAGACTGCATTTTTTATTTCTTGTTAACAAATGTGGTGAGACAGACGTTTACTTTTGTTTCTTGCTTGATATAATCTAAAGATAAATTAAGCACCATTTTGGGGCTTGTCTGCCCTATTTCTCAGCAGTTTCTGCTGCCATGCTGCCACACTTCCCACAACGCACCCCTCCAACCTCCCCAAGTCAAATGATTTGGGGCTTTTTCCCTGGCAAACTCTATCTTGAAACAACTTCAAGCAAGATCTGGGCCCTGCCTTGTCTCAGCCAGAGACTGGCTTTACAAACATCTGACAGCCGAACATCTTGAGCATAAACTTCTACTATGAGATCAGTTTAGGTAGAGAAGAGAAGGAGGAGAAGCTGGTCCATGACCTGCTCAGGCTTCAAGTTGCCAGGCACAATGGGAAGGGGCTGAGCTCACTTCCTCTTTTGAAGGTGTGGCCAGGGGAGGGGAGACCTTCTCTGGTTCCACGCTGCCACACTTCCCACAATACACCCCTCCAACCCTTCCCCCCAAGTCGACTTAAGAGTCTAATGTAGACTGTCTACTTGATAAAGTCTGTCTTAAGTCAATTTAGGAGTCTAGTGTAGACTCTTTACGTTGATTTAATAAGGTTGACTTAATAAAGGCGACTTACTAAAGTCGACTTAACATTCTAAGTATAGATATAGCCAAAGAAAGGGAGAAAAAAGAAACTTAGGCAGGAGCCTATGAACACAGTATGTGACCTTGGTGAATGTTAGATCAAGAGCTTTTGCATCTGGTGTTGGCTAAAGAGGTTTAGGGGCTGTAAGGTAAAGAACTGCTCCTTTTTTCTTGGTTCTGTCTTCATTCAAAGACACCAGGCTTTGTATATTCCGTGTAAATAAACAAGACTACATCAAAGAAAATACCAGACTCTTATCAGTTTCTGCTGCCAACTAGATCCTTTTGCTAACTCTGATTATGTCTACACTATGTCTATACTTGTTAATTTAAGTCGAGTTAGCATGTCCCCACTCAAAAATTAAGTCAACTTAAAGGGGACTTAAGTAAGTCGACTTAAGAAAAATGTAGTGTGGACACAGATTAAATTAAGTCAATTTAAGCAAGCTTAAGTCGACTTAATTTGTAAGTGTAGCTACACCCTTTGGGACCCTAACTTTGACTAGACATTCCAGTCAAAAAAGGAGCAGGGCACTGTCTCTTAAGACTTTGTGGGCCAAATTACAGCTGGTGTAAATCAATACAGCTGGACTGTACAGTTTACACTGGCTGGAGATCTCAAATGGATTATTTTAAAACCTCTCTGAAGTTGTCTATATCTGTATGTAGCTGGATCCAAAACTATTTGTCTCATATCCACAAAAATATTAGATTAATTTTTATGGGTAGGAGAAGAAACATTAAAATCATTTGCAATGGCATTCACTGTTTTAATCATCTGATTGTGAAACATTTCCTAAAAGCTTAGAAATTTCAAGAAAATATTAGACATGAAGATTATGGGTGAAAGCCTGGCCCCACTGAAATCAGTGGGATTTTTGCCATTTAAATAAGATCAAACAATTTGCACTCATAAAATATTTCTGGGAGCTTTTTTGTTTGTGTTGTGAAAATATTGAGTATTCATTATGCCTGAAATTCATTAGTACACAGATAACAAATACAAGGCCTAACCAACACTTAAATCACACTTTTGAAACCAAATTTTAACCAAATGTATATAGGGAATTGGACTAGAAAATCCAATAGGTCTTTTCTGTCTCAAATTTTCTTAAAACCTTTGTTTTACTCTTGTGAAACTGGTGATTAAAAAACACTTTCTTATTAGTTGAATTTAAGTACTCTGGTCTTTCTCATTTAACAATCTAAATATTATCCAAGAGAATTAACAGCAGACTTTGAATTAAGAGTCAGAAAAGAATAGTTTTAATCAAAGTGAGCCTTATTGGAAAATTACTTAAAGGGAATACGCATTATTCTCTGAACTGAAAACAACATATTGTAATAACCAAAGGTTGTCTTGCAGACAAAGCACTTCAGCGGGAACTGGAGGTCAACAAGAAATCTGTCAGAGAAGCATTCATTGCTCAGAGGCTGCAAGCTGAATACTTCTTTTGGTTAACCACATTACAGTGGATTTGACCTTGCCTCCAGGTACCAAAAAATTCACATTTTCCATGTGCTTCTCAGTCTGTCCAGATTCAATAGTGCTCATTGTTCAGCTGCTGTGTCCTCATGTCTTTTTGCAGCATGCTTTTCTTAAAAAAACATGATTATATAGCCTTTGCAATCATTTAGAGATGACACGGAATGGTCAGCTAACAAGTTGGAAGATTTTATTCACAGTTGGTTCATTCTTACTGGCACAGTTTATCACCACCCTAAAAATTTTACAGTTCTTCATTTTAGTGTTAAAATACCAGTGGGAAGGAAGTTTTGAGAGGTTATGGTTTTTACCTACTAATATTTTTAACAGCCCAATAGATACTTAATATCTATTAATGGCACAAATATTTCAGTTATATTCTTTTTGTCTTTAAGATGTCATGTGATTTCCCATACATTTAGGGAAAGAGTCTCAAAATATCTTAGTAACCAACAGTCTCTAGTTAAGTGACTAAATTTTTAAAGGATTCCTATACTGAGGAATTAAAGAAAAAGAAAAAGATATGAAGGATTGTTGTTGGAGCATCTGTTGGGTCTCAGGGGTGTATTTGTGACACATGCCGCATGTCACCTTCAGTGACTGTGTCCCACCAGCAATGAAAATTAAGAGAATTGGAAGATAACCATATGTCAGCTAAAAAAAGCAGGCAGTCTTAATCATTAATAAGCAAATATTCTAATTTGGTCCAGTTTTGAGGACAGTTTATATAGTGTAAGAAAGACAGGATATAAAACAAACTTTAGTCATGCAACTGCTTAAGTGATTATCCACACTCCCTTTTTTACCATTCTTTTAATTTTGATTGCTTAATGAAAGAAAAGGACTGGAGAATTGAATTGAATTTTACAGAGTTTTTTTTAAGTATCCTTAATAGCAGAAACAAATAGTTAGGTTATAAGAAAAAAATAGTGATGGATTATGATTTGTCTCAGAGAAACAAGGCATTTCTTTGATACAATGTTTTAGGTGTTCAGAATCAAATAATAAAATGATACATAGAAAATAACACACACTCTATCTCTGTCTTGGGAAGGTGTCTTTGTTTAGAGTTTTGATTAAGATTACTTCAAAATGGTTTCATTTGTGTCCAGTCTTGTTCCCACAAGAGAAGAAAAACAATCCAAAGCTAGAACATAGGACAATTTGCTCAATAACATATATTCCAATTCATCCAGGTCTCCTTTCCAAAGGATCTACAGTAATCAGCTCTTTTAACCTATTTCCTAATTAACTCTATTAATCCCTGGATCTGACTACCATTCCTAAATATTTAACATACACTTTCTTTTGTGGCAGACTGTACAGACTGAGTACAGTGCAAAAGCTTGCACACTTTGGCTATGTCTACACTTTCCAAAATTAGTTCGAATTAGTTAATTCGAACTAACTAATTCAAACTAATTTTAGTTAGTTTGAATTAACTTAATTCGAACTAGCATGGCCCCACTAGAATACTAGTTCAAACTAAGCAAGTGCCATGCATGGCACTTGCTTAGTTCGAATTAGTCAGGTGCATTAAGGTCAATGTGCCCGTTAGTTCGAACTAAGCAGGTAGTTTGAACTAATATGTCTGCATTGACTTAATTCGAACTAACTGATTCTAACTAACTAAATGAGGTTTTACTAATTCAAACTAACTTTTCCTTAATTCGACTTAAGGAGCTGCTTAAGTCAAATTAAGGAAACTCAAGTGTAGACACAGAGTAAATTAAGTCGACTTAAGCCTGCTTAAATCAACTTAATTTACAAGTGTAGATACACCCTTTATGTCTATGCACACCTAGCACTTGAAAGTCATTATAGACACATCCACGGTTTTCTATATTCTTAGTTAACAACCATAAGTAAATTGCTCAGTTTTAAAGCTACTTTACAACAATCTAGATTGGAGCCTGTTATAAAACCAGGGCACACTGCAACTATATCAAGCCCAAACTTTCTGGATGAGCAATGACATATCTTTAGGTAACTAATTGTCAAATTGAGTTTTGACACACACATACTGGCAATCAAAGTTGTATCCTTTGGAAAATGTTATTTTTCTTTATTACAATAATTTGGTGCCTTTATAGTATGTTTGGAATTTAGTTTTGTGCATTTAAAAAAATAGATTGTTTGTTGTGGAGCTGTCTCCTCTTATGGAGTCTACTGGAATATAAATTATATTGTATATTTTTGCTGGTATTAAATATAAAATGATACACAAAACACTTTTCTCTTACAGTAAGCACTATATTAAGTAATATTTGGTGAAAAATTACTATATATGTATTTAAGAGGATTAATTTCCTCTAAAGAAGGCACTTGTTTGATGCTAAAGAAGAAATACACTCAACCCGTTTATAAGCGATGCTCCTATTATAGCCACTTCAGTTTGTACAGTGAAATTCTTTTCAGAACTTCATGCATTCATTTATTCATTTCCTTCCTGGACAGTAGTTAACAAGTCCTGCTTATTTTGATGCAACTAATAAGAAGTGATTTGACAATATCATGGTAGATTATGTTACAAGTGAAACTAAGTCATTAGTTAGACAGTTTGCGATGAATAAAAATAGCACCTCTGTAACACCATCTGGATACTGTTAATTAAATATAACCTTCAACCAACTGAGTTTATTTTCAACATCCAGTGGTCCTGTAATTCTTAGTAGGTACCTTTCAATATTTAAATAATATTTAGTTCTGGTTTGTTTTGTATATACTTTGCAATATCAAAATTTTCTCACTTTTTTCATCCCTGATTTTATTATTTATTTTTAATGATCTCTAAACTTAAAGTTTTCAACTAAGATTTAAAGAATAACTAACCTAGAAAGTTTTCCAAGGAAGGTTGTGTAAAATAACTATCTCTGTGCCAAAAACACTCTGAAGAAGACAAAAAGGGGTTGTGAAGCTAAGAAAATAATTATGATGTAAATAAGAGGTGAACTTCCTTCAACTATCTCTTCCAAAGTCCAAATGAATGAACTTTCTGCCAGAAACTAAACAGGAATTTGGGAGGATGGCATCCTGCAGAGAACTTCTGATCAGTATTCTATAGCAGTTACTACAGATAAAAGCAGCTGCTGCCCTCCATTCTTCAAGTAGGTTTGTCCTTAGCCAGCAAATATGCATAGATGTGGATTAGCTAATGGTTTGGTACTACGCTATCCAAATAACCACCTCTTTTCCCATGTCATATCTTTAAATTATGAAACTAGACTAAAGAGCCTTTTTTAGAGTTATTATTATCTGAGTTGTACAGTTTTGGAAACCGAGTCAAGGAGGGATCGGTGACTTACCCAGCCTTACACGGTATACTGCAGCAGAACTGTGAGAAGAACTTGTCTATTTGTTCCAGTCTTATGCCCTAATTCAAAAATATTCTTCCTTCCCTCAGCAATGACATGTTCCTCTTCTCTTCTTGAAGTTACAGAAGTCCCTTCTCATAACCATCACAGTTAAGGAATGTAAGTCAGAATGGAGAAAGGATGCCAAGAGTACAGACACAAAGGATAGCAGAAGTTAATATTGCTCCTTGCAGCACTAATTTTCACTTCATATTTTGTAGACTACATAAAGGTACATGCATAGTGCATTGACACAGCAGGGATTCAGTGGCAGCCCAGACCCTGATTCAGTCATTTCTGTGTATACATCTACACCATAAATGAAGGGGTGATAATAGTGAAAATAAGTGTGCCCTACAGTCCAATTACCTAGGCCTTGAAACAAGTACCATCTCCTCCAAGCCAACTCAACAGCACTTGCCCATTCCCCAGAATCCCAGTGAAGATGTAAGCCTTTTGGCTTACACATCTCTTCACCTCTTCAGAGATGCATGGTAGCAAAACCAAGTAAGTTCAGACTTAAAAATATTTAAGTGCTCTTTATTTATCAGATGAAACACAAAAGAGCACAGATGATCTGGAAAACAAAAAACAACCTCAATGTAATGCCCTTCACTCTAGTTCACCTTTTGCTTGTGATCCATCTGTGTTCAGGTAGGCATGGTTTTCCCTGTGCCTCATAAGGTTCCTGAGTAGCTTCCTCAGTTTGAGCTGATGAAAATGTCTAAAGATGCCAACTTCAACCTTTCATCTACTCTGTCATGTGACTCCTGATCAGCTTCCTCAGGTGATCACAGACCCCTGCCAGACTTCATTGCCAGGTGACTTATTCACTGGTGACTGACCAAACAGTTCTCTTGATTAGAAGCCAGTGTAACAGTCTAAAAGAGCCCAAGTTTGCATTGCTCCCTTTGAAAGTTTGGCCACCAGGAATAACACAGGTCAACAGTGTTGTATTAAAAACATTAGGTTTTTATGTCATGGTATTCCATCAGTCTGAAGATATTTTTGATACTTTCATTGTCCTGCAGGATACAAAGAAACTCCATTAAATAGAAACTATCCTTTGAAAACTGAGATAGAAAGCCATGGCAAACCTAGGCCTTATCTACATTTTACTACAGATAGGCTATGTCTACACTTGATAATTTGGCATGTCCACATTCAAAAATTAAGTCGACTTAGAGGGGACCCTGTCAAATTGACCTAGAGTGGCCACACTGGACACCTAGGTCGACTTGTAGGGGCTAGGTGGACCTGGGACAGGTCCACGGTGGCAGAGGGTGCACCCCTTGTCAAGTGCCAGGGGGCTCAGCCTTTGCCTCATTGTACCATGGTACAATGGGGCAAAGGGGGACAGGGATCCTGGCAGGGCATAGAGCAGGGTGGGCAGGGCTCTGCCCTGCACTGTGGGGGGCATGCCAGGCTGTGGTTGTGCCAGCTACCCTGGCAGGGAGGGCAGTGGGGAAGCCCTAAAGCCCCCTAAGTCGACTTAAAGTCAACTCAGGGCTACTCCATGTCCACACTGGCTAAGTTGACTTAATAAAATCGACTTAGCCAGTAAAGTCGACTTTAAACGAGGTATTATAAAGTCAAATTTAAATTTCCTTAAGTCAACTTAAGCAGTAGCTTAAGTCGATTTAAGGAAAATGTAGTGTGGACGCAAATTAAATGAAGTCGACTTAAGCAAGCTTAAATTGACTTACTTTCTAAGTGTAGACGCACCCATATAGTGTGAGTCAGAGCAAAGTTATGCTTACCATGCTACACTATGAAACCTAATTTGAATAAGACAATGAAACGTGTTGACATTGTATTTGGTACTGCATAAAGTGTATTGAATTAAATATGGCCTTTGAAGTATCAAGTGAGTTCATCTGTGCAATCTGCAGGTGTACAGCATGCTTTGAAATGCCCCAGATGTGACATACTTTTATTTATTTACTTAGAGTGTTTTCCAGCTAGATTAATATATTCAAACCTTATGAATTTTCCAAAGACACGATACTGTCTGTCTATATAAAACTACTTACCTATATATTGCTTTGGCAGCTGAGCAGTGCCAAAAAGTAAATGACAATAAGGCTGCACCAGCAGAATATAGGTACATCTATAGGCTTTCTTTGGTATTGTAAAGTGGTAGTTCAAATGTGTCCCATAAACAATAGTGAATAAGAAATAGGGTACAAAAAAGGCTTGCTGCAGCAAACTCCCTTCATCTGTCCCATTAAAAGAAGTGATCTAATTTGCATAGGTATATGCAAATGAAAGACGTCTGTGATAGTTCAATACAATATGATTTTGGACAAAGTTCTTTCCAGGAAAATGTTACTAGAATTTAAAAATTTTACCTCCTTCTATTACTTGCTCTTATTTGACATACTGCAAAATAAGTTGTCTCACTTTCCTTCTTTCTGCTCTATTGTTAGAAAATGGCAAAGAACTTAGAATTTTTTTTGATTCCTTTAAAAAGTTCTCTTTTAGGGTGTCATAATTTTGCATTTGTTGCCTGATTCATTTCCAATTTTGATGAAAAATGTTTTTAAAACAAAACAAATAAACAAACAACCTAGTCACGATATTTGTTTGTCAAAAAGAAAGCTTCCATTAAAAAAAATCAAAACAACAGTTTAAAGCAAAAGTTTCTGGTCAGTTCTTGCTTCAATCTTAATTACACAGCAATTTTCTGTGAGCAGTGAGCAGTTCACTGTCCCATTTACCTGAAAAACAGTTAAGTACAGATGAAGTGAAATTCAGCAATGCTGAAATGATTGTCTGTTCCTAGACCCATAATCTCCCACAATCACTTTACTGAATACAATTATTTTAATATATATTTCCTATTTCCTATCTGACTGGAAGTCAGATTCTTACCTTGCTCCCTTTCTCCTTACTGAGGTAGAAAATATATGACGAGGGGAACAACAAGTAGTGTGAGACCTAGAGGCACATCACCTAGAGGTATCCCCAATACTGTGCTCATAACCAACACCCCGAGAAGCAAATGGTTCTCCCACCAACTGCACAACCACCTGCCAAAGTTAAAACAAATTTTATTTAAATCCTCAAACCACACCATATGTATCCTGAATAGAAGGTGAAAAAACCCACACAGTAGTTTGCCAGTCCTCAAAACTAGTGATGAGTCAAGCCTCCAGACTCACCAGACATCCGGCAACTAAATCAAGGGTCAGAAGGGAGGGAGGGAATGAAACAAGTAATCCACAATGTCCAACCCACACAGGAAGCAGTATATAGGTTATTATATTAATCCTCCCTCTTGCTCCATTATCACCAAATGGGAGCCAATCACCTGACAACCCTCACTGGCCAACGACAACAGCAATGGGTGAGACGGACCCCAGAGTCCTGGTCCTAGATGCAACAGGGACCCCCACTTCATCCTCATGACCTGCAAATGAGAAAGGAAGGGTCAAAAGGAAGAAACAACAGCCACTACCATCCCTGCTGCTCACGGTGGAGAGAGAAAGGAAAGGAGAAGGAGTGTGGAACATTGCCTCAGCTGCTCTCTGCCCTCCTCAACCACCCTCCACTTGCTCCCAGTTTCGCTCATTGAGAAAGGAGAACATTTGGGAAAAGAATTGATGTTATACATCAATATATATGATTCAAAATGTATTGTTTATTATTTTCATCCATGACCCAGAAAAAATTACTTTATCAGAGAATATCTGACATTGTATATGGACATGCATTTGTCTGACAAGTTCAGCTTCTGATGCTTGGATAACAAATGCCTCAAGAATTTTTTATGTAACAAGTAACATGCATCTTTGGAACACAATAAAAACTTGCTCCAGCATTCTGCATACTGCTGGGGGCTATTTGTATTTTTGACCTAATTCAATTTTCTATCAAAAGTATTAAAAGAGACAAAGTCAGTCTTCTTTATTAGACTACAGTTTCCATGACATTAATTGGAAGTTTGTCTGCTGTGAGAATTATATGTAATAGTAGATCTTGTACAAAGTAGTTTTCACATGTTATAGTTTCTATTTAAAAAAGAACTAATCCATATCATAAATATTAATGAGAGTTAGATGTTGTAAAGTGCTAAAATCATTCTAGGGTATTTTTTCTGACATTCTGAAGAGCACATAGACTAAGTATGAAAGAGGTTCTTGCATTTTTGAGGGGATTTATTTTTTAAACCTTGAACAAAGATAAAAATTTTAACATTTTCCACATCTAGGAACTACTAGGAAAAAATGTATGTAATACTATAATACAAATGAAAGGCATTAATAATTCTAAGCACCATTCAATACATTGTTTTAATGTTGAACATGTTTTCAAAAATATGCATAAAAATATATTCCTATTGAATTATTCAGAGAAGACACTTTTCCAAAAGTGTGACTAATATACCAGCAAGATCCCACACCTTGTTCTTTTTTGCTAGTTAGCTAAATCTTTTTTGCTAGTTAGCTAAATCCATACCAATACTGAAAGGAAAAGGCTGTGACTTCTTTAATGTGGTAGACCAATACAACAGGAAAAGAAAATTAATTACAAATATGAGTAATTATTGCTTCTGACTTCAGTGGGTTTACCTGTTGGAAAGTATTGCCAAATCCATTGGAAATACAACCCTGGAAGTACCAAAATTTCCTCCAATTTGAAAGGCCCATCCAAAACTAGCCTATATGCCGTAACCTGCAAAACTGAGCCTTCCCTTAGACAAATACTTGAGGAAATTCATAGTATTTTCTCCTACTAAAATTTAACTATATGGCTGAAAGAGGAGTTTCCGTAATTTTGACCAAAGCATTTTTACTCAAGTTGCATCCATAGGCAAAAAGGAATTATGACCTATAGAAAGTAGGTTTTAGTCTTAATCTCCACCCACTGCGATAAATAAATCTGTTAGTCTTTAAAAGTGCCACAGGACTCTGTTGTCTTTCTACAATAGACTAACACGGCTACCCCTTTGGAATTTGTTACATTATTGTTTTCTCTGAAATTATTTTTTGTACTAACCACACAAATTCTTTGAAGAGACAAGCTATTCACTGAAACTAAAACAAAGCAATTGGCTGAGATTGATAATATGTCGTCTAAGTCTTTCTCCCTCATGAAGAAAATTCATGGAGTAAAACAGCTGCCAGAAAACTTTGAAATACTAAGGGAAACTGCTATCATAACAGACTCCATTACTTTCTTGAGTAGTCAAGCATTGTAAAGAGACTCTGCAATAGCCACCGATCTACCATATAACAAGAGCAATGGAAGTACTAAAAAGAAATATGGTGATATAATATAAACTCTTCACCTGGAAAGAAACTTGAAGCACAAACATCTCACAGAAATGATCATTGTCTTTTCCTAAATCTATTCATTTTCACTTAATTTCCAATTTAGTCAGATTATTTTTGAATTGGTTAGGAAATTTTGGGATTAGGTGAGTGTGTCATTTTGGAGGATTACTACAAGTTAGTTGCTGCCCTCTTCCCCACACTCCCAATCAAAAAGAACCATGTCCAAAGAGGCTATCAGAGTCTGGAGGAGAAGAGTGGAGTGTTAAGACTAAGCAGTTTATCAGGGAAGCTGACCGTCACAAAAAGTGAGAGAAGACAAATGAACCTAGCAAAGACCAGAAAATTTCCCTCATATTTTGAATATCTGCACAATTTCACTTTGGTGTCCCACTTAGGTGTCTAAAATGTTTGAAAATCTCTTTTATGATGAAGTTTGGGTAAAATAACCTTACTTTATAACTTTCAGTTTGACCTCTGTAAATCTTTTTCCTGTGTCATAGACCTAGGAACTATAGTAAAATAATAATACATAGCTCTTACGTAGTGTTTTTCATCCATTGACCCAAAGCACCCTGTAAAGAAGGGAAGTATCATTACCCCCATTTTACAGCTAAGGAAACTGAGACACAATGAGGGAACTGATTTGCTGATGGACTCCCAGAATGCCAGAAGCAGGGTTGAAAATACAATCTGGGTTTCCCAAGTCCTTATTCAGCATTTTCTCTGCTAGGTCAGTGCCTGGGTTTTCAAAGGTTCTGATAAATTCAATCTTATATTGGCATGAAAATCTGTATCAGGGCCTCAGGAATCAATGCAGAAATTACCCTGACATTTCTGAGGTCACCAGGAGTGGAAAGTTTACAGATATTAATATTGTAAAATTGACAAATCCAAATAGAATATGGCTGAAGTTGCCAAATAATTAGCCTGTATTACATTAATAGCTATATTCTCAGAAAAATCATCGAACATGTGCAGAACTAGACTAAGCTTATTGATTAATACAGTGATTTTGAAAAGTATTTTATAATTCATTGAGCAGCTATATATTATGCTATTTCAAAGTTAACAGTATTGTCCTAAACAAATTAAGGTACTTAAAATGTAAGGTTACATATGTTACAAAGAATCAATTTGCAAGCATCTAAAGTGGAATAGGGTGATATGATAAGTAATAGCCAACATGGACTTGTGAAGAACAAATCATACCAAATCACCTTATTTTCTTTCTTTACAGAGTCACTGGTTTAGTGAATGGGGGGCTGGGAGGAACAGTAGACATGACATATCTTGATTTTAGTAAAGCTTTTTGTTTCAGTCCCCCATGATATTCTTATAAATGACCTAGAGAAATATGGCTAGATTAGTGGTTTCCAACATGTTTGACTTGAGGGCCACACCCCTCATGGGCCACCAGTCTCCACCAGCAGGCTCCCCATACCCCCTACTTCAGCCAGATGGAAGAGGCTTAAGTCAACCTAATTTAGTCCCCATCCACTCCAGGCTTTCGTTAAGTCGACTTAAGAAATTCCTTAAGTTGACTTAATGAAAGCTTAAGTTGACTTAATAGATCTTAAAAGATCTGCCAGCTAAATCGACCTAGCCCTCCTTAGGTTGACATAATCCTTCTCTAGATCAACCTAAGCATAGCGTGGATGCTTAAGTACACTTTGTTAAGTCGACCTAAGGGCAGTTAGGTCGGCTTAACAAAGTGGACTAAGTCCATGTCCATGGACACCACTTTGTAAAGTCGACTTAATAAGGTCAACTTTAAGTCGACCTTATTAAGTCAACTTAACAAAGTCGATCTAACTTTTTCTAGTGTAGACATAGCCCATGTGTCCTATAGCCACCTGGGTCCCTAGGCAGTGGCTCCCTTATGCAGCCAGGGGGAGGGGAGAGCAGGTCTCCCCTCCCTCCGGCTCCAGCCAGGACCTCAGCACCTAGAGACCCAGGCAGAGTGCTTTGCTTTCTGCCAGAGCCAGGGGGAGGGGAACATTGAGGGGAGTTCAGCACTTACGGGCCTAGGTAGAGCACTTTGCCTCGCTCCCTGCTACAACCAGGTGGAGGCGAGCACTTATCTCCCATTGCCTTGACTTCAGTAAGGAGCCTGCACTGGTCTTTAGTTATTGAAGTTTCACTGGAGGGGCATATTTGGGAACTGGAAAAAACATATAGGAGAAACTGGAAGAACATACTTAGTGAGGTCCTGAAGAAGTATCTCCTGCTTCCAGTGCTATTCAATATTTTTAATGATTTGGATGATGGAGTAAAGCATATGTTTACACAATTTGTGGTTGATAGAAAGCTGGGTGGAGTTGCAACCACACTGGAGGACATAATTAGAATTCAAAACAACTTTGATAAATTGGGGAATTAGTTTGAAATTAGCAAGATTAAATCCAATACAGACAAGTGTCAAATACTTAGGAAGGAAAAATCAAATGCACAAATACAAAATAGGGAATAACTTGCTAAGAGGCAATATTTCTGAAAAGGGTTTAGGGCTATAGCAGATTGCAAACTGTATATGAGCCAACAATATGATACAGATGCAAAAAAGGTTAAAATTTTGGGGATGTATTAACAGGAATGTCCTTTGTTAGACTTGGGAAGTAATTGCCCCATTTTACTCACAACTGGTGAAGCCTCACTGGGCATATTATGTCAGCGCTGCACTTTAAGAAAGACATGGGCAAGCTAGCAAGAGTTCAGAGGAGCAAAAAAAATGATGAAAGGTTGATGATAATGGGAAAACCTGATCTATGAAGGAAAGCAGGGCTGCCCCTCGGAGGGGGTAGGGCAACTATCCTCTGGGGGCTCCCAACCCTCCCATGCTTGGGGGCAGGTGGGCTGATACAGAGAAGCTGGGCCCCACGCACCCACCCCTCACCTGAGCTGGCTGCTCGGTCCCTGGGGGCAGGGAGGTCCGGCCCAGAGGCCAGACTTTGTGCTACCGCCCTGCCTCGCTGGCATTGGCTTACCACTGAAAGATGAAGGGCAGGGGCAAGGGGAAGCACGGCAGTTGGGGGGCAGTGGTGCGGGCCCCGTGCAGTCCCAATGGGTTAAAAAACTCATTATAATTAGTCTTGAGAAAGGAAGACTGGGAGGGATGTGATAACAGTCGTCAAATATGTTCACCATTGTTTTAAAGAGGATTGTGATCCGTTGTTTCCATGTTCACTGAAAATAAGACAAGAAGTAACCAGTTTAATCTTCAGCAAGGGAGGTTTAGGTTAGGTATTATGACAAGCATTTTAACTTCAAGGATAATTAATTACTGAAACAAATTACTGAGAGATTTTGGAATAAATGTCATGGAAGATTTTTAAGAACAGGCTGGACAAAAACAGGTCTAGATTTACTTGGTCATGCCTCAACACATGGAGATGGACTTTATGACCTATCAAGCTCCTTTCCAGCCATTCATTTTCCTGATTTTATGCTTCTGGCAGAGGGATAATTACATTTATGACCATTTTAAGCCAAAGATCATGCCAGTGAAAACTAAAAAGGTTTCCAGAAGCCTGAGCAGGCTCAGAATAAGCTGAGTACATATAGACTTGTTATAAGCATTTGTCCCATCTCATGACAAACCTAACTTCTACTGAACATTATGTTTCCATCTCAAAGTGAGCAAGAGTTGGTTGTTTTCTCTCGTGCGCATCTGCAGTGTTTCCTGCTCTCTTTTTTTCTTTCCCTCCACTTTTTTTCTTTTTTTGACAGTCATTTTTTAAGTCCTTCCAAGGTCATCACAGCCTGAGTTATTATTTAAACATGCAAAAATATATTGCATATCTAAACACATTTGGAAAAGTCAGACTCTTTTGTAATCTAAATTTATGTTCTCTTCTATCCTTCTCAGTTTTCTCCAAGAGAAATATTCTGCTTCTTTCATGTATTAACACTGTCATCTGCAGAACTCCTTTTGCATATCTCAGTGGTACACACCATTCCTGTGCATATTGGACCTGGGATGAAGGAAAACATAGCCTGCTTATGTTTTGCTTTTTACATTTGAGAAACAGATTATTTGAAATTACTTTTCCCAGTATTCATTTAGAACACATAATTATTTTAAATGACATAAATGAAACCGTATTTAGCAAAGTTAATTTTGCACATTTAGAAAAATATAAAGTATCTTTCCTCATTTAATTTTCTCTCTCTCAGTCACACGCAAACACACACAACTTTTTTGTCTGTTTATTTGTACAAGACTATGGTGGCTAGAAAGATATGTGTGCATACAGTATTGTATAGATGCTTGTTAATTATGTATTTGGGTATATGTGTAAATAGATCAATAAAATGAGTAGCTGCCAGTCAGAAGCAGCAGTAAACATGCAATCCCTTCACTGCAATATAGTTAAATTGTCTAACTGTTTGAACCAGATTTGAACTTGGTCTATTATGGTCATTTATGCCTTTAAGTGACAGTCATACAAATTGGAAATGAGATCACAGTTTCAAACTATGTCTATACTTACTAAAGTTAGTTCGAATTAGTTAACTTAATTCGAACTAGCAAAATTTAGTTCAAACTAAGCAAATGCCATTCATGGCACTTGCTTAGTTCCAATTAGAGAATTGCATTGAGTTCAATGGGCCGGTTAGTTCGAACTAAGCAATTAGTTCGAACTAACATGGCCACATTGGTTAATTCGAACTAACTAGTTCGAATTTAACCCTTAGTTTGAATAGCATATTCGAATGTATTAGTTCGAATTAAGGAAGCCCTTAACTGGAACTAATGAAAGCTTAGTGTAGCCATGGCTTAAGTTAGTTCGAATTAAGCTTCCTTAATTCGAACTAATTTGCCAGTGTAGACATAGCCAAAGGATTTTACAGGATTACAAATATTTCATCACATTACATTAGTATTGAAAACTAGAATTTGTCTAAGACTGGCCAGATTTGATTTGGTTGAGTCAATTTATTTTATTTACCTTTTAAATACTTGTCCTTTTAATTGTCTCTGCTTGGAGGAAGAAAAATAACACAATCAACTTTTACATTTGATTGACTTTTACTCACAGAGGAATGTCTACCCCAAGATATAGGTTTCAGTTCCCTTTGTCTTTTTTAAAAGACTAAATTTAAGTATGTTTTCTTGAATGCCACATCAGGCCTTCAGACTTATGCCTTATTTAAATTAGAAAGTTGTATCTCCTAGTGTGGACTGTTATATCACTATAAAAAGTCTAGCTAATACTGTACAGGAAGGGGAATAATAATACTGAGATGTCATATAGTATCAGAGATGTGTATGGCTGGAAGAGACATCAAAAGATCAACCAGTCCTTCCACCTATCCTGAGAAGGATTCAGTATACCTAAAACAGCCTTGACAAGAATTTGTCTAACTTGTTCTATAAAATCTCCAAGATAGAGGTTACATAACCATTCTGGATAACCTGTTCCAGTGCTTAATATTCTAGTTAAAAAGGTTTTCCTAATATACAGCCTAAATTCCCCTATTTTCCGGTATAATTGCATCCACACATAATCTTATGCTGGTATAATTATTTACATTTAAAAAAAAATCACGCCTCTAAACAAAACAGTTATGCTAGTAAAACTTTTCAGTATAAAGCATCATAGATCTCAAGAATGTGGTGCAGAAGATACACAAAACATTTTTTCTTCTTAGGCTTATCTGATGCCAATTTTTATTTTTCCCCCAGAATTATTTTCAATATCATTTCTCAAAGTTTAAGCTTCTAGCAGTGAGAGGGACAGGGTACTCATCAAATCCTCGTCATTCCCTCTATCTATTTTTTCACCATAAGTTTATGGATGGAAAAACACTGATAATTTCAGTTTACAATGTGATAATTAAAATAGTTATTGAATGCTTTCAGGAACATAATATTTTGCCCAAGACTCATTGGTCCAAATTTAGCTCTGGTAGAATTTTTGGACTTCAGTGGTTGATGATAATGACCCATCTGAAACATTATCTTTCATTCTTTTGTAAGTTTCCAACTAATATAATCAATTATCTAAATACAGTTGACTCACATACTTTTTAGCCTTTTTTGTGGGCACAACTGACATATGCAAAATTTGTGTCCAAATTGTTATCCCCACAAAATGAAATGCAGAGCAAATCTGACAGCTCACTAGTCTAACTGCCTGACATTAATGCACTGGTCTGGAATTGCATTTCAGTTGAAATTCAGGAATATGTTTTGTAGGGGCAAGTTGCAGCAGAAATTTGGAAATCCTTCTTCTGAAAATGTACCCGAAAACAGGAGCCAGATTGTAACTTCATTCCCTTGTTCTGTTTTACTGACCCTGAAGGATTCATCTGCTACATTTTGATAACTAAATTTAACCACAGTTTTTTCCTCCATATATCCAAAAGTGGGTCTTGAAACAAACTGTTTGCCTTGTTTATTTGCTTCTGAGGAGAAATCTTTCTGAAAGGAATAAAGTAAACATCAGCTGGCAATTTATATCTTGCCTTGAAATGACAATCCCTTTGTTCAAACATCATTCTGATGCTGCATAGTAGAGGTGCAGAGTGTTATGTGTGTTTAAGCTGCAGGTAAAAAAAAAAAAGAATGAACAGAAAAGGTAACAAAAGGAACTTGATCCTGCATTAATGAGAGCACTGCTGCATAGCTACCAAATTAATCTTGCCTAGAAGCAGGCATCCAGCCAAAAAGAGGAGCACGTTGCTAATAATTAATGTTACCCCTTTTGACCTGAGCTGTAAACTAAATTCAGGGTGTTGTAGGTTGTTCCAGTCAGGAGGAGAAATTGATGATAGAGTCAGGTGTTTCTTTGATTCAATCTTGTTTATTTACAAGAAATGCACAAAGTCGTGTTTTCTGAACACAGGAGGAACCAGAACAACAGGAGATAGTGTGTTTGCTCACAACTCGCGTCTCTTTGCAAACACCAGGCACAGAAGCACTCTTCCTAAGGTTCTCCAGGGTCACACACCATGTTTGTTCAGGTTTATGTGTGTTTCTGTCCCAGTATATTTTGCTTCTGTCTGCACTTGGCAATTTCTCTGTCCTTCCCATTGCACACATGCTCTCTCATTCTCTCTCTCTCCCTTACACATACTCACCACTGACCACAAAACCTTCTGTCCACATGGTTCAGATTCCTGGGTGGACACACAAATGCCTTTGTTTAGGGGCGGATGCTGAACTATTCCTCACAGCTATCTTAAATGAATGTAACAACCAAACCCACTTGCCTGAAAGTTGCTTCATGCAACCCACAACATTAACTTCCTCAGGATGGCATGTGAGCCCATGTTTCTTCATACACAATCATTATATACCTACACCCATATTTTCACCTGTGTTCTTGAGAATAAAAAAGGATGCATAAGTGTTTGAGATGTACTTTCTTGTAGGGCTCTGTCCCGCTCCAGGTGTTGTCAATTAAAATTTTGCCCAGATTTGAAATGAAACAGGATTATAATGAATGCTTAATTTGCCAAGTCAAATTGAATGCACCAAGGTGCTTATGAATATGAAGTGTCAATAGATAGAACTCGTCTGTTAAAACAAAATACAAGTTCTGAAATGAATGTCTTTGTTTTTGTTTTAAGAATATGACTTTAGTATACATGGTCAATTGAGGTTACTTTAGAGCAGAGTCTTTATATAACTTTTGTCTGTAACCATTTATACAGTTGGGCACCAGGAGCAATGACCTAGAATTTTTTTTCCTGGAAGGGAACCTGTGATAGATGTTTTATTATTAATTCTCAACGTGTACTTGATGTGCTTTGATTAATTAAGGCCATTTTCATGTTTTATTACTTTGTTCTGCATGTTTATTTATTAAGATAATTTTATTAAATTTTTACACAAAATTTCATGGCTATAGTTAGCATTGCGTTAATAACATTGTTAACAGGCCTATGTTAGAAGCTGGCCTATTACCTGTTGCACAGCCACTAGTCTGTTGTAAATGGACTCATAACTGATTGCCAAGTCTTCCTGTAAAAGGTTGCAGCTCGGGGGCACTGATAAAGAATCTAGCTGTCTCTGTCTTTTTCTCAGCCTTGAGTTCTGGCTGTTTCTGGATTTGTATTGTTTTTCTGTATTTCTGTGTCTGGGAAGGTCTCGCTGACGTCGGTATGCCTAACCGGGGTGGGGTGGAGTGCATCTGGGGAGGAGTGCATCTTAGCCAATCAGAAACTGTACTTGTTTCCTGCAGAATGAACTAAAGTCTATAAGAGAAGCTGTTGCTATGTCACTGGTTAGAGATTTCCTTTGTTCTCTCCCCATGAGCGCTCCCGTATACTGATTTAAGTAAAGGCTTGCTAATCACACTTAAGAGGTTTTGATTCGTTCTTTGACATTCCAGACCATCTGGGTATAATCTCTTGTTACCAGTTTGCTATCATTCCCAAGCTCAGATTTCTCGTATGACACTTCCCCTGGTATGTAGGAGGCCACTGCCCAGCTACCCTGCACTCCAAAATCAGTGTCTGAGACCGCCTGAACTTGTCAATCACTTACGGACACTCTTTAGTGCTCCACCAAGGCTGTGGTCTTTCTTGGGTAACTTGTTTAATGATGTTCACTTTACTCTAAAGGCATCCAAGATTTTTTTAAAAATAGAAGTCTTGAGGTACACTGGCCCTAGTCTGATCTCACCCAATCACAAGTCCAGGACTCATGGGCATTTCAGAATGAGTGGAGTCCTTCCTCTGAATGTCCTTCTTATTAGAATTTAGTGAAATTTTTTGGACAGATAGTTAAGTCACTAAAAAATGTAGTTTGAGGTCAGCTAAAAGTATTTGTTAATTTGCCACAAATTCACTACACGGTCTAGGACAAAAAAGATTTATTGAGCTAGATTCAGAAGGGGACTTAGAAACCATTAACTATCAGAGGAACCTCACTTATATCCCCCTCCTGCCCATGGTTATAGCACTCAGGAGGGACATGGGAGATGCAGATTCAAGCTCCCAATTTACCTGATTCAAACCAGTGATTTGAACATGGGTGTCCCACATTGCATGTAACTACCCTAACCTTGAGGCTTTCAAGTAATTTTCTCTAGCTCACTAAACATTGAGTTATTTATACAAAGTGAAACAGCTTCACCATGAGTGCTTGATAAAAAAACCACCGCCAAATAATCTATAGTTCAATTGTTAGGGTACACGCCTGAGAAATGAAGACCTGAGTTCAAGTCCCTGCTCCAAATCCATCACAGTAGGGACTTGAACCCATATCTTTGATATTATAGGTGAGTGTTCTAATGATAAGGGGGCACCATGTTTTCCTCCTCCAGTTTTCAAAATTTCCTTTGCTTTTAATAAAGCAAGTGATTAAAAAGGCCCCAAAGAAAAGTAAACCCTCTGTCCCTCTCTTATGTGCTCAGGCTGGGAAGTTCCAGCCCCCTCTGGTCATGTTTGTGCTATCTGAAGGCCTATGTATAGAAAACCCATTCCATGAGGGGTGGTCAGCAGTTGACATCACTCAATACTGACAGCCTCAGCTGCTCTCAGTGATAGTTCTTTGAAGAGGTTTCAAACACCTTTTTCCCAGGTAGGAAAACTGTCTGTAATGCAGTAAAATAGATTATTGTCTGGAAAGTTTAGACAGGCGTTCAGTAATACAAAATTGAGTTCTTAACTTGATTCATGCTGTCACATTCAATACCATACAAAATGAAATAAAAACAATTATTCAGTATCGAGTCATACACACCCACACATGCATACATATCATAAATCAACCTAAAAGTATGGAAAAGTTGCAGAATGTTTGAACACCTTATTATACTGATTCACAGAACTTTGTCCAGTAATATTTTCTATTTTACTGATATTTGTGTTTAAATATGCAGCATTAGTTAGCAAAATAAGCCTGAAGCTTGACATTTTCCATGATATAGTATCTGTGTGTTATGGAGTACCCTCAAGAGTGTTTCAGCCATGGGAAGACCAGAAGAATGAACTAACAAATATAACAGGATAATGGTTAATATTTTGGTCTCTGATCTTTCTTTCTGCATTTGCTCTGGCTAAAGCTTTTCTGGAGGCCTGAAAATAAATAGAATGCTTTCCTTCTAAAACCTTTTATTCCACTAAGTCCCAATGTGCATCTGATTGTGGGTGTGTGGCTTAGAATCCATTCAGAGCTCTTCAATACCCAACAGAAACCAACCAACCTGCAGGAATTTATGCAGAGAAATGAAAGGCAGAAGACCTCCATGGAATGAGAATGCTGCTTCTTTATGGCTCCCTGAGAGGAGGGATGGGGGAAGTTGAATTTGGGAATCAAAACTGTGTCTGTTGCTGCTGTGTAGCATGACATAACAACAGAATAATTGTTGCTGAATCAAACTGCATGTGCTAACATCTAATTTTATAATGAATTAATATTATTTCAGAAATCAACTATTTTTTACTATAGTTTCAATAGGTTTGCTCACACATTTAAGGTTACAGACATGTAAGTGCTTTGCTAAATTACATAGGTTATATTTGTTTCAAAAGCTATTCTTATTATTTGAGATTTTGATTAATATGCAAAGATTTTTGAATGTGTTCTGAAATTTGAAAATATACTGGTTCCTATTCAGAATATCCTTCACCGTAGATCAACACAAGTTGGGAATCTACACATGAAACCACATCTTTATAAACTGGCTATTTAGTTGTCTGCTGGTCCTGATAATTCCTTTTCTATGATCACCTCCCTAAACTAATTGCATACCTCTCACTGTTCAACATCATCAAACCTGACAAATGTGTAAATACAAATGATATTTCCAAGCAAATGTTTTACATATTGTTCCTTACAACACAACCTGAACTTTATACAGATCAGTTGACTTGCCTAAGATTATTTGCCCTTTGCCCAGGCTTTCCTAAAACTATGACACTCTGAAAATCTTCCTTGGAAATAAACTGTATAAAGTTTTCTACAATATGCCGAAAATATGATGTCTGAATCAGAGAGATAGAGAATGCAGCATAGATGGTTCCTTGCATAGCACGAAACTAAATAAGCTCCAAGGAAATAATAAAAGCTGAATCAAAAATATAAAAACAGAAAGGTTATAATATTTCTGGTACTTGTTTCACAACAATGTCCCTGCCCATGAAAATTAATGTTTTTCTATTTCACTCTCTGCTTCATAAAATACCAGCTGCCAAGTTAGAATATTTACAGATTTACAATAAATTCAGCATCTTCTCTAAATTTGTTAGCAGATGCTGAACTATTCCAGAATTAACTGATTCTTTGTGGTTACTTGTAGCAATTAAATGTGTGGCAGCTTTTCTGAAGTGTTGAAAGATCTAATTTTTCATTTGCATAATTGTTTGTTCTAGTTGACAGTAGCTTAAAATCTAATGCTAGAAAAACAGTGCAACAGAAATGAAAGAGCAATAAATAAATAAGTAGCTATACAGTTGAAGTGCAACTAGTTAGAGTTATTTATGTAGTATCTAAAACTCAAATTAAAGTTCACAGAGATTTCCGAAAATGAAGGTTTTATGTATTTAAATTAGACTTAGCTTCAGGTTTTTGCATGCATCATCTAATTCAGATGCAATGATAAAGAAATAAAGGGCATGACAGAATCGTAGAACCAAGCCCAAGATTAACTTAATGGGATCAAACTATATTACCTCACACCTCTGAGCTTCTGGCTCCTTCTTCATTCCCAACTCCTCTTCCTTTGTTCCTCTTGTTTATTGGTCTCTGAACTTGTATAGTGCTTCCTGTGGATAAAGAACTGCAGTTTATCACCTTCTTCCTCATGATACTTATATGTACTGAGAAGGGAAAATTTATTTAATTGCTGTAAAATAAAGCTATTCTAAACCAACTTTAAAAAAAAAAAGATCTGCAGAGAAAGGAGAGTGACTGAAAAAACACATTTATAAAGATGACTTACATTGTCACTATTCTAGGTTGTTTCAAATAAGGTACAATAATCAGATTTCTCAATACTGTGTCTCATGCACTAGTGAATTAATGCAGCTTTAAATTATTCCAAAGCAGCCTTAAACTTTGTTTAACTTTTTCCAGTAACATGGGATCCTCCAGTGGCACAGGGATGCCCTGGCACATCCTAGTCCATTACAGGCTGCCTATGCAAATAAAGTGGACTAAGGAATAGGGTGATCAGATGTCCCACTTTTATAGGGAAAATCCTGATATTTGGGGTTTTCTTTTATAGGCTATGTCTACACTTGCAAGTTAGGTCGACTTAAGGAGGCTTAAGTTGATCTAATTTAGTCCCTGTCCACACCAGGCTTTCATTAAGTCGACTTAAGAAATTCCTTAAGTCGACTTAATGAAAGCTTAGGTCGACTTAATAAGAACCACCGGTTAGGTCGACCTAACCCTTAAGTCGACTCCTTAGGTTGACCTAAGCACAGTGTGGATGTTTAAGTTCCCTTTATTAGGTCGACCTAAGAGCAGTTAGGTCGACTTACTAAGTCCCCGTTCAGGGAAATCACTTTGTTAAGTCAACCTAATAAGGTCGACTTTAGGTCAACTTAACAAAGTCAACCTAACTTTTGGCCATATAGTTGCCAATTATCCACCACCCCAGTCCAATTTTTCTCTTTTTCTATCTGTTCACCTTATTAGGGAATGGGGGCATGGCCAAGATTTCCTTGCTATTGATGCTAATTTTCCACTTTTGAAGATTTTTGGCAGTGAACGTAGATTACAGTAGCCCTCTAGGTACTATAATACACGCCAGAGTCAGTAGGCCATAAAGGTGACTTACAGTGCTATGTTCCATCATCTCCAAGACTTGTGTGCAGCACAAGTCCTGAGCTGAGCTGAAGAATCAAGGCATGCTAGTTGAGTGGAGCGCTGTATTAATAGTTAGCAGCACTTACATAGCCCTTTCCATTTTTAAGTATTGGACAAATATTAACTACATAACACATTTTACTTTCCTGCCCTATTTTTTTTTTCTTTTTCTAGATATACTCTCTGAAGTATAATTCTTTTTCTCTTTCTTCCTCAAAAACAATCATGCTCCCTACATTCTGCCATTCAACAATTGCCATTATCTGAAGCATCTCAGTGCAGTCAAGCTTTAGCAGTGTGGTATCGAGTATTTTTTTTACTAAATACCAATGGAAAATTTCCACTGACCCCGACAATGCAGCTTTAATGTCATCCCTTTCATTCCATCGCATTGCCTGGGAAAGTCTTTTCAGATATTTTGCTATGCCTCTTAAATTAGAGATCCTCCCTAATGCAATGCAGCAAAAATTGCAGCTGCATCATTTCTTATACAACAATTAAAGTGATCTAATAGTGCTGACCAGTTGTATTTCTCATTGATATCCTGCTCTTATCTCCTTTTGTGTCTCTTAATGTGCATCCACAATCTCTTGTCCAGGCAAGAATTGTTTAAATTATCTCATTATACAATATTAGAAGCAACCCTGACTAGCCCAGCAGAATAAGTTTAACTACCATTGAATGATTTCCAGATAGGACTGTAAGTAACTATGTGCTCTTATTAGCATAACCTCTCTCTTCCCACTTTTTCCCAGTCCCCCACTTCTTCTTTGCATGTTGCTCTTCATCTTATTGTGTACTGTCTAAAATAAGATTACATGCTGCGTGGGAGAAGGGTTGTATTATTTTAATGTATTCTGCAAAGTGATAATATGTTTTCAGAATTGTACAATTTAAAAATAGGATAAAAACAACATAGGGTCAGACTGTGTCCTTAAGATAAAGGCAGAGAGAGAGAGCTCTGTGTGAAGATCCTAGCTGGGGGCAGGGACTGTTTCATCTAACTCTGTGGCACTATCCCGTAGCAATGATTCCCTTCTTGAGAGATCACAAGGAACAATCCTTCAGTCTGAAGTGTGGATGGCAGAGTTCTCTGGAACCGCTAGTGAAGAAGACAGATATATTTAACTCTCCTCCTGCTTTGTCTAAGTTCTCTGGTGATTCTGGGAACACACAGGAACTAATGGAAATGAGGTTCCACTCAGAGTACAAAGTGACCAACCATTTAAAGGGGCAGAACATAATGTTCCTGTACCCCACTTTAAAATATGACCCAATATATATACATTATTATTTACATGGCCAACATAAGACATCATAGGACTTGAAAGTTGCAGCTGGACTGCCAGAGACTTTCAGGTTGCAAGGACTTATTCTGCACTGGAATAACAACTCACTAGCCAACCAATATAGAAGTTCAGGTGCACCACTTATTTTTTCATTCTCTTCATTCTCTGTGGTGATAGTGGTCATAGGCATTTTTGGCTGCTGTATGTGGGTGAGGGCAAAACATGTGCTGAAGCCATGTCTCCTGGCTCACTGGTTTTCTCCCCCTCTCTGGAGTGGTACCTTGGCTGTTGGTGATCAGGTGAGGGGATGGGATGGCTTACTCATAGACTCATAGACTTTGTCAAAAGGGACCAGCACGATCATCTAGTCTGACCTCCTGCAAAATGCAGACCTCAAGACCTCACCCACCCACTCCAGCAGTAGGCCACCAACCTATGACTGAGTTACTTACCTCCTTAAATCATGATTTAAGGACTTTAAGATACAGAGAATTCACCGGTAGGTGAGCCATGCCCTGTGCTACAGAGGAAGGTGAAAAACCCCCAGAGCCCAGGCCAATCAGTCCTGGGGGGAAATTCCTTCCCGACCCCAAATATGGCGATCAGTTAAACCCTGAGCACGTGGGCAAGTCTCAACAGCCAGTTACCCAAGAAACAATTATCTGCAGTAACTCAGAGCCCACCCCATGTACTTTCCCCTCTTAGGCTACTTGTATATCCACAATCCATGGCCAAATAACAGTCAATTTCCAAAATAGGCTAATTATACCATCCCCTCCATAAATTTATCAAGCTCAGTTTTGAAAGCAGTTATGGTTTTTGCCCTCACAACTCCCCTTAGAAGTTGGAAAAGGAGGAGGTTTGATCAGAGGAACAGACAATCCAACTGGAACATCTCCAGACATTGTAACACGAATGCAAAGATCACTTCAGTGAAAGAGTTTCATGTGACCTAGGAGTAACATGTAGTTTCTTGCTGTTGACAAGCAACAGATTTCTACTGCCTTAAAATAGACTTGTTAGCTCTTAAGGCATTCTGAAGTATCTGTGCAAAGTGTTCTGCTAGTTTGTAGCATGATGATGCAGAGTAGAACACGTTATGAATTCCATTTGAAGCTAGGAATCTCTGAAATTCTTAACAGAACTGAGGTCCATTGATTTTCACCAACTCTAATGGTAGACCAATTTGAATAAACTAGGTATGTAGATGTCAGGAAGTCTTGGTAGCTGTTGTAGAAGTCATTTTAAGAACTTCTGCCCATTTTGAATGGGCATTCAATATAAAAAAAAAAGTATTACCTTCCAATGGTCTGGCAACGTCCATTTGAATATGTTTGAGAAGTCTAAGCCCATGACCAATGGTGTAGACAAGCTGGACCAGGATCATGCTGAATTTGCTGACACAGATTAAAGCACTTTGCCTTTTTCTTATCTGTCAGTTCATGAGCACCAGCCATCAATTCTGGCTGTAGCCTTCACCAGTACGCTGCCTAAGAGCTTCCAAAACATGATATTGAAGTGATTTTGGCATGATATTTGTATTCCCCATATGTTAATTCATGATAATTCCCCATGATAATTCATGTTGACCTCAAAAAATTGTTTAAACTGAGGATTCTAATGGTCCAACACTATGTTCTGTAGTATCATTCCCTTCACAAAAGAAAGCACATGACAGCCTTAGTGGTCTTTTTGCTGATGTTTTTCTTAGTGTTGACTAACCTCTCCATCATTGAGACAGAACATTTCATCCAAAGTTTCTTTGGGTTGACAAAAGCTTGAGCATGGCAGACCTGACAGCCATTTAGAAGTGCTGAGTCCCTTTATGGAACTGGATACTACTGGAAATATCTGAAAGTAGCAATGTCTGTTACTGCATATGAGCAGCAGCTAATGATTGAATTACATGTTTTGACCTAAATAGAAACTGAGTGGTGACCGACAAAAAGTTAAAATGTCTACCATATAGATAGGTATAGAACTTCAAATTCTGACGGTAACATGAAAAGCATCTCACTTTATTTATGCATAGTTTTTCTCTGTAGTGGTGATTTTTTTTTTCAAATGAAGACTGTTGGTTTCTCCTTGCCAACAGGAAAAATGTGGAAAAGAACTGTACTCAGTCTATATAGTGAAATATCAAGAGCCAATTGAAATGGAAGCAAGGCGTCAAAGAACTTAGGCTGATGTCAACAGTTCCTTTGCTTCCTTGCATGCACATTCGCATTCTTTATTCCATTTATTTTTTTCCCTTGTAACAGGTACCAATACTGCACTAGATTAAGCAGAAAAATACTGTAGAAGTAGTCCTAAGAATGAAAACAACTGTGGCATGTCCTCAGGTGGTTGTGTTTGAAGAATCATCTTCTCTTTCTCTCATGATTTTCTTATGGCCATGGTATCAATTATATGTTCGAGATATTCAAAGGAAAGTTTGAAAAACTCACAGTTCTCTAAACATACTCTCAGTCTACAGTCTTCCAAATATTTAAAGGCAACACTCACATTTTGAAGATGTGACTTTTGGTCCTTTCCTGTAACAAGGATGTCATCAAAATTGAACTGAACTACATTCGGTCCCTTCAGGATCTCATTCATGACTTCCTGGAAAAGAAAGCTGTGCAAATGTAATATGAAAAGGCAACCTATTGTAGCAAAATAAGCCTGCGTATATGTTCACTGTGTGATATTGGTGAAATGCCAGATCAGTCTCCATTTGTAGGTATGCAGAGTGTAAATCCAACTTTTCAAAATACTGTCCACCATCAAGATAGCAAACAGATATTAAATATGAGGTAGTGATACAGACTTGCACATAAAGCTGGATTCAATGTCACTTTTATATTTGTTGCCAGATTCTTTCTGATTTAGATTGGAAATTTGGAATTTGAATTTTAATAGGGATTGCCAATAAATCATGCTAGGAAATTCAGGTTCACATCCGAATCTGACCACAGATGATATTTATACATTGGAACTAGGAACCCCCAAGGAATGGCTAAGAGTGATTGTTACACAGATACTTTAAATTACTTTATAAAATCCTTTATTTTTAAAAGAATAAAGCATAAAATTGAGAAAAGGTTAATTGATAAATGTACAATGACATAATCAGCTTATACATACAGAATGCATTTAGGAAATCATATGCAGTTTATAATTTGATAAATTATGTTAAAACTTATAGTTGCTGTACTTACCCCGGGGAGCAAGAAAGATGACTGATGCCTCAAATTGACATGAGGGCTATGTCTAAACTGGCAAGTTAGTTCAAATTAAGGAAGCTTAATTCAAACTAATTTAAACTTTGGCTACACTAGGCTTTCATTAGTTCGAATTAAGGACTTCCTTAATTTGAACTAATAAAGTCGCTTATACTTTTTGAACTAATGGTTAACTTGAACTAGTTAGTTCAAATTAACCCAATGTGGCCATGTTAGTTCGAACTAAGCCCTTAGTTTGGACTAACAGGCACATTGACCTTAATGCAACTGACTAACTCGAACTAAGCAAGTGCCATGCATGGCACTTGCTTAGAATTAACTTAATTCAAACTAGCAAATTTTAGTTTGAACTAAGCAAGTCCTTGAATTAAGTTAATTCAAATAACTAAAATTAGTTCAAATTAATTAGTTTGAATTAACTAATTCAAACTAACTTTAGTAAATGTAGACATAGCTGAGGAGTGCAGTGTCTAACAACCCTAACTAATATATTTAAACTTATGAAATAACAAAGACTAGATAGCTAAGATAGAGCAAAATGGGTCTGTGGTATTCTTTTCTTGAGAAAGTTGAGCTGGAGAACTGGAACCGGAGGCTTCTTCGCTCTACGAATTATAAGGCCTTAAATCCTTCTTCCCCACAAACAACAGGGTCTACACTTTTGTACCCCTCTAAAAATAGACTAAATTACCTCATTCTTCCTCACCCAAATATGGATCCTTACTCCTGAAATTGTCAGAGTACATCTGTGTTGTTGGTTAAGGGGTTCATGTGCACAATTGACATATAATTAACTTAAAAACATCCTCCATCATCTTTATCCTTTCCTAATTTATGAATTATTGTGGGTTTTGTGAAATGTCAAACGTCTCACCTAGAGTTGTTATTGAGTTGTTATTGACCTGTTGACCTATAATTCATGATCCAAAATAGCTTATCTGGGGTTTTCCATCAAAGATTGTTGAACAAACAGGCCTACTCTGTCTGATATTCTAAACCTCAAAATTTATTCCTATTATATCCTATTGCAAAGCTGTTGTGTACAGACTTATCTAGTAATTTCTTACCATGAGGCATGTAGGTCCCTTGCATTTCAGCTACTAATATAAAAGTTATGCTCACTTATCTACTTATGCTAAATATACTACTATAAAACCAGGATTTCTTAAATTTATAAAGAAAGATATAGACATATGAAATGAGATATATGTATAAATTAATATATGCATGCAAACCAAGCATAGGCAAAGTCAAGGGCTACAATCTCCATAAATTCAAAGAGAGCTATCCATCTTAATCACTGGTACAATGAGAGTAGCCCACTTACTATGTGAAAATAGTGACAAGATTCCAATATTCATTAAACAGTACAAATCAGCTTACCTGAAAGGCTTCACAGCATAAGGAAAGACTTGCAGTATTTTGAGTGGATGTCATATTTAACAGCCAACCTCACTGACATGCTGTTCACCTGTCCAAGTTCCAATTCAAAAACTTGGGACTACCTGTCCTGTATTTCTTGAAGTTTTTTGAGATTCTTTTGTGATCACCTTGATCTCAGTTCAATTTATCTGTATCTTCTCAAGAGAAATTCTGCCAATAATGGGGGATATTTTCCTTCAATCGCATACACAGTAAAACAACTGTTTGTCCAACTCATTGAACTTTCAACTGTAGTTTCCCTTTTGGGGCTAACTTTTCTCTTTAAAATTCTTCAAAACTATGAAGTTTTCTTCCAGAGGAACTGGCAACAAATCTGGGGATAAATAGATGCAGAAATCAGTGAAATGGCAGCTCCAGTACCAGACAACATTGACCGAAGAAGTTTCCAGAAGAATGGTGTGACCCAGATTCCATCTGTCACTCCAACTTTTGATACCCCGGGAATGCTGGGTCTTGATCGGTGTCACTGGCCCATTTATTCCACATTCTGAGTTTCTAATTCTGTCCTTTCTTAAGTACAGTCTTCATAGGTGTCTTCTTTGATGGGTGGTTACTTTGTGCTACTGGTTAGTGAAATGTGTGCCAGGCCATGGAAATGTGTCCTTTCTTCTCGCACTTTCTCAAAATAATCTGGCATGCCCAGAAATCCTTCTTACTGTGCACAGTTTGTGCACAGTAGCCACACAGAAATTCCTTACATTCCTGTGGTTGTCACTGGTGACAGGTCAGGAGGTGAACATCTCAGTTCGCACTAAATTCCAGTGAATCCTTCTCAATGGTTTCCCTGCCTATAAGTTACTAACAGTCTTCTTGTATAGAGATGGTTAAAGAGTAACTTCTTTCAAATCTGGTCATTGTGTATCCAAAGGCTAAGCTGGTCAATGTCTATCCAGTGAAAACACTCTAACAACTTTCTTGGAGATACAACAAACTGCTACTAACTCTTCACTTCTCTGGTGTTGCTGAAGGAATCAATATCGTTCTGCTATTTTTGATGGTATAAGAGAAAAATGTACCAGAATTGCTGTAGTAATTGTGCACGTGGCAATTTGTAGTACCCAATGGATGACATTGCAACATGATAAGCTTTAGTAGGTGGTGGACTCCATTACTTAGCCTTGCACAAAAGTTAATTCTGTGTATAAGCAAAACAGAGCTGGTAATGACCAAGGATGTATCTTGCTCCCACTAAGTACCAGACATAATTTGCAAGCTCCGTAAAACAATAAGACAAGACCAGGGCAAAGGAATCTTGTAAATAAGTATGGAAAATAATCAGATGTACGTGCCGTTTACCCACTTAGCAAGCAAGGGTATTAGCAAGCAAGCAATTTTTAAGCACCCCAAATTGGGCAACTGCTGTGTTTGCAGCCACGAGTCATTGCTCCCCATGCTCCATGCCTGCAGTCGTTTAACTGGAGTTCCCATCTGCTGAAGGGGCGTAAGCATTAGTGCTTTCCTATTTCTTTGCTTTCTTGTTTGTATTTTTAAAAAATGCAGTTTGCTTTGATCTTTTATCTGGTTTCCCAGTATTGTGCCAACTGAGCCAAATGAACCTTAGGGCCTGAGTTATAAGTTGTAGTCAGGGTCCTGCAACCTTCCTGTGACATAAGTCCAGACACTTTTGCAGACAATAAGTTATGCGGCAGTCTATATGGCTTCTGATCCAACACTGTCAGCACGGTTGAAATTTTTGTCTATCTGGAAAGTAGTTGCAGATTACAAATTGTTCTAAATGTTCAACTCTACCAGTGATGGTACACTTCCCATTATTTATGTTTTCTTTGAATTCACCAACATTGCCATAAAGGTTGCCATTTCACTTCTATCTTGTTGACTTCATGCCCTCCTGGATATCTCTCTTCCACAGGGAAATTCCCCCTCCCCTTCTCTCTGAATTTGAAGCTTTTCTCTAAAGGCTATACTCCCCCTTCTTTTATTTTCAGTGCACGCTATACACACTTGATCTCTCTTTGGTAGCTGTATGCTTACACTGCGAGCAGCAGACTTTTTCCTTTGACTGTACTTGGGCTCTCTTTACTGACAGACAGCCATTGCAGGCTGCAGACTGTCTCTGTTCCTGGCTGTGTGAGGCCAAAATGCATGCTTCCCCTTTTCTGCTCTGTTTGCAGCAGCTGTGGCAGCAATTGCAGTTACGTCCCCTTTTGATTTACTTTATTTGCCCTCTTGTCTTCTCTAGTTGACTGGCCCACATTGCTCCTGCAGCAAAAGCAGCAGTCTGCCACCTTATGTTTCCATGTGAACTTCCTTTATTTTAATTTTAATTATTATATTCTTACTGTTTCTTCTCCTTGGTAGGGCAATGGGAATGCCAGACAGTTATGGGAAAGAAGCTTCTTGTCACAAGTGTTATATTTGGACCTAGCAGTGAAGAAGAAAGACCCAAGGAGAGCAGATTTAAAAACAGCTATCTGCTGTGGTGACTTTATTGTACTGGCAACAGACAGGAACAAAGGAAAGTAAGGCTATATTCTGAGTGCAAAGAGCTGAACCATTCAAAGAGACAGAAAATCATAGACTAGGTGATGGTTGGACTGGGGAGTGGGAAGTAAATGGGATTCATCATTGGGGCCGGATTAATGCAGGAGCTCCAGGGGCTACAGCCGAAGCCCCTGGCTAAGGAGGCCTGTGACATTCCTCTCCTGCAATCTGGACTGGTATGCAGCTGCACCACCCCAATTCGCCTCTCCAGGGTCCTGACTTACCTTACCTTGCTGTGGGTCAGCTGATGCCCAGCCACCTGCATGTAATCTGTCCCTCACCCTGTGGAAGAGGTTTCTCACTAACCACTCCTGGGATGTCCCCCAGCACACATACTCCAGTCCCAGATGCAGCCCTGGGAACTGCCATCTTGCAAGCTTCAGTGTACCTTGCAAGCTCATTTACACTTGTCCATCAATTTAATAAAGAAATTGATATTCATTAGTTTTGCTTTTAGTGAGACCTGTAAACATAATGTCAATCAACATTGCACTGTTTTAGATAAAACAAACAATGTTAATTGACTACAGTAAGATTTTAAGTGAATATAAGTCAAACTAGTATAAAATCATATGGTTAATCAGTCAAGGAGATGATCACAATCAAATAAAATAAAACTACTAAGATCAAAATTAAAATCACTTTTGTTTCAATCTATTTCCAAAGGGGTAGCCTTGTTAGTCTAGTTCAGCAAAACAAACAAAGTCTTGTGTCACTTTTAAAGACTAAAAAATTTATTTATCACATGAGCTTTCTCCCATGAAAGCTCATGCAATCTATAAATTGGTTAGTCTTTAAAAGAGACACAAGACTCTTTGTTTGTTTCAATCTATGTTCATCTTACAGGCTTGACTACTGATGATTCTTCCCACCCCGTGAATAGGCTGGTGATACAAATAAGATGGATTCATAGGGAAGAACCCCAGACCAAGAAGTATCCTTTAGCATGTTCCCTTGACTCCCCCACACCGGGATCAGGTGATTGTTCATGTCCAGCATTCCTCCTACTTTAGACAAATTGTCACAAATGTTTAGCTAGCCTATTGTTCTTGTATGGATGCTCTTGACTGGGTTTAGAAACACAGCCTTGTTTGTCTGCATCTGTTCAAGCCATGTGAGACACTTTTTGGGACACAACCTGGAAGAGTTTTATATATGTATACATGTATGATGTTGCAGGAAACATTCTACCATAAGAATAACATAGAGGATGCCATGAGCATTCCAAAAACATACTTTGCATTAGACGATAGTATATGCACAGTTACACTGCAAGGAATGATACACAGATCACGTTACATGGCTATGTCTACACTACAGAATTAAGGTTGACTTAAAAAAGTCAACTTTAATAAGTCGACTTTAAGTCTACCTTATTAAGTCGACTTAGAGAGTCCACACTGGAGTCCTAAGTTGACTTAAAGGGGGGCTTAATAAGTCGACTTAGAGAGTCTACCCTGGACTCTCTAAATCGACTTGTTTGGTCCAGGGAGAGCCAGCCCCACACGGGGCTGGCTCTCCCTGGATCAGCAAGCCCCTGAGCGGTCTGGGGGAGAAGGGAGCAAGGAGCTCCCTTCTGCCTCGGACCACTTGGCTCCCTTCTGCTCGGGACTTCTCAGGTCCTGGGCAGAAGGGAACCCTCCTAGCCTGGTCCACTCGGGTCCCGGGGAGAAGTTCCTACCTTAATTTCATAAAAGAAGCCACAATTAGCATTTAAGTTGGGGAAACTATAAACATTCCTATTGACAACAGGCCTCCATCATGGCTGGATTAACTGGCCTGAGGGCCCTGTGCTGCCCTTCACTGCACCCCCCCCCATGTGGTCCCCTGCCCCCTCATGGGGCCCCCCATTGCAGGAGCTGGGAATTTACCACCTACTTCTGCAGGAGGGCCCCGGGGGGCCCCAGGACACTCCTGCCCCAGCCCCATTCCAGCCAGTCAGCAGAATGGGTGAGATGGCGTCTGGCGCATGGAATGGTGAAAGGCCCCAATGCCGCCCCCAGAGGAGCGCAGACTATACCAGCTGGTCCCACCCCCGGGGGCGGACCAGCCAGCTCAGGGGTGGGGTGGAGCGCAGAGCCCCCCACCATCCCCCTCCACACAGTGCTGGCAGGGCAGAAGCACTCTCTGCGCTCCTGCCCTGCCAGTGCTGAGTAGGGTCTCTGAATTATAGGAGGGGTTTTAGGGGCTGGAGCCTGGGGTCCTGTTTTTGCTGGGGCCCAGGGCTTAAGCCCCTAAAGCTCCTTTGATAATGCAGCCCTGCCCTCCATTCAAATGATCAGGACATACCCAGTCACTCAAGAAAGACCTGCAAATACCATAAGATTCTTTCAGCATTGTGGTCCTAACTGAGCTGATCTGCCCCAAGCACTTGCTGAACTTGACACTGTGCCCCCTTTAAGCCCAGTGATATGAATGCTTGAACTCTTGATCTTAACCATACAGTTAATGTTCTGATCACAAGGCAGCTGTGCAAAGCAGTGACAATTCTTCTGCAGATGTGAATTAGCCAGACTCCTTCTGCAAATATAAGAGCTTTAAAATGTGACTGCTGGGCTTTTTCTTGTCTGGTGTGATGTGCCCAAGGTTCTTGCCAGTAGTTCTGATCAGTTTAAAAAAAAAAAAAAGAGGCATAAAATAATTCTTTAATGTCAGATAATTTTTCAGATTCTATTTTGAAATCTTAACTGTGAAACAGCAGATTTAAGCTGTATTTCTTCTTGTTCCAAATTAATTTTTTGCACTTCAGCTGTCAAGTGTCGCCTTGTGTTTTAAACTTCAAAAAGCAAGAGTCGGGACTGCCACTTTTATTAATCTTCATTATATAGCTTCTGGACAAAATTGAGACTCACAATTCTAGTAATCAAGCAGCTTTTCAGCATCATAAAATTAATTTATATTCATTTCATTCTGTCTTATCTTCACTTGTGTGACCTTACCAGCCACTATCTGCCATTAGGCTAGAGCATAGAATTGTGATTGTTTTGATGTTTAATCAGTTATTTACAGGTTATGCTTTCATTTTTGATACCCACAGGTCATTAATGTGCCACAAACAATTTATAAATATTTGCACAGCTTGGTGTAGCCAGGGAAGACTTATCATACTCTTCTGATGAGAATTAACCTGAAAAACTATAAACAGCTGAGTTCAATCTCTCCTTTAAAATGGTAGACCTCTGAATATATATCTTTTTAATTTTTTTGTTTTGAGATTATGTTCAGGTACAAGGTTGAATTGCAGTGTCAGAGGTTTAAAAAATGTTAATTTGCAAATTCCCAGGTACTCAGCAAAAGAGAGAGAGAAAGCTTTCCTTTAATGTGGTATAGTTTTATATTAGGATCAAAATGTGCAGTTATAAATTGAATTAGTTGTGTCCCAAATACAAGGGCAACACTGAATTTAAAATTAAGGGAGGATGTCCAATGGAAAAAAGCTATTCATGTTTTATTGATCATTTTTCAACTTTATGGTTTCAAGTTATTCTCTTAATTATGCAATCCAATACATATGATAATCAAAACCTTTCTAAGAGATCTTTGCTTTACATTTAATTACTTTTTTTAATCTTCTGCTATAAAAATAGACTTTAGTTTTCATCCTTGATGAGTCAGAATGGAAGATTAATGATTTTTCTCTTCTCAAGAGCTATCCTTTAAACGTATTGCTTCTATTAAATATTGTATAGCACTGTTAATTACATAGTTTTGATGCATGTTATGGTGAAAGAGGGCTATTTGCCACTTATGAATATTTTACACTGTTACAGTATATATCATGAATATCAATCAACCAGCTCTGTATAAATTATTTCGTTCACAAACAGTGGCTTACCATGAATAAACAAATGATAAATGATATGGGGGATAAAGGATCACCATTAGCCACAATCTACTGATCAGCTATTGCCATTCCAAATATTATACCAGTTACACAAGGCAGCAAATGTTGTTTGTCCTATTATATCTCACTGTGTTAGTCCTTCCAGAAACATGACATCACTGGTGCTCTGTGTTTCAGATGTTAAGCGCACCATTCTCCTTTAAACTAAATTACATTTGCTCCCTCTTTAAGGTCCCTTTCCAAAACCAGAGTAGTGCAAAGGGATTTTAGCATAAATGAGAATCAGGCTCTAGCACTTTTCTTTTAAGATTGAATGGTATAATAGCCCAACTAAAGCCATTACTAAGAGTAAAACAAATTAGGGATCAATAAATATCCCTCTGCATTGCAGCTTACAGGATTCTGCCTTCCAGGTATGCCATGCACTGATGTTTTATGAGTTGCACTAAGCTGTTCCAAAGATCATGCCTCTATGACATTATATATACTTATGGGAGGTGGTGTACACTGTTGAATATCCAAGAAAAGCCTTAAAATCAGAGATTCTTACTTTTCTGCCAATGCCCGCTACTGATAGAGGAAGGTTCAGCTCTTTTCATTCAACAGCCACCATAAGAAGGTAGAGGGTTCATTGCATAGCCACAGATTTCTTTTCTGCTTTTGAAAATTGTTAGCTCAGCATGGCATTCTCATATTGCATCTCAGCCAGTACTAATTTTTTTCTTATTTTTCGAAAATCCTCATTTGACAGTAATTGCTTCATCTACCCATATGGCTTTTTAGCATTTGCCTGAGTTTATTAAATGCTTTTATTAAACCACTGCACCAGTGGAAGGAGAGAGTAATTTTTAATGGAAATGCTAAACAATGTTTTGCCACTTTTAGCACCTTGTTGAGACCCTTGAGGAATTAAGAGTTAGATGAAACCTATAGCTGTCATTTCAGCTAAACATACCAGCTTTTTCCTGTGCAGTGAGAAAACACATTGTTTTCCTTAGTGTTTCCTGTATTATCAGCTTTTTCTTAGAAGCAGATACTGCAGTACATGACTTACAGCAATGATAACTGTCAACGTAGTGATAAGAGGAGGCAACACGTATCACACAGGCTGCCTGTTGTACTGGGAATAGTATAGCCCCACCCGCAAGGAAACTCAAAAAAAATGCATTGAATGGACTTCTACCATTTGTTGTTACTAAGCTTGTCACCTGAAGTTTTTCTTACAAGCAAATCACACCCAGCCCTCCTAATCTCAGTCAGTCCTGCCATTCCTGGGGTGATCTGAAAGATTTTCACTGCTCAAGGGGGATAGTGTCCTCTGTGGAGGAAGAGCAACAGAAACCAAAACCACATGACTTTATTAGATAGACATCATTCACAAACCACATTCACTGCAAAGCAAGAACTTTTCCCAGATAATACCATATGGCCAAAGACCTTTTCATCAGAAATTCCATCAGTCAGCTCTGAAAAATAAGTTTCTTGGTCTAGTCAAACTTATTTCCTTTCACTAGGAAGGTTACTTTATTTTATCCATGTTGTTCTATTGCAGATGTCACCTGAGCAGATTTTATCCACAATTCAATGTTTCTTCCAAAGTTGCTCTACATGAGTACTGTAAAAAATGGTTGTTAAGCTAAATATATTCTTTTTTCTCTTTTTAGGTGGTTCCTTGTAGATGGCCATGCATTGCTAAATGGGAAAGGGGCTATGTATTTACATAATAAATAATAAACCACTATGATTGTGCCTTTCATTCATGTTGTGCTAGTAATGGTATAAATAAGCAGCAACGAAGATAGTCTCTGCTTCACAGATTTTATGTTCTTAGGATCCAGTGCTACAAAGATTTATGCATGGGTTCAACTTTCAGCCTATGTACTGCCCCACGGACCTATAGAAACCAGGGGGGATGAGTTAACAATAAAATAAACAGAAATTAGCATAAAACAGATGTCTTGGTGATTAAAATAAAATGGATTCCCCAAAAAGCAGGAAATATCTCGTACCCTGCACTCAACCAGCTCACACCCAGAACCCAGATTTCACCCAAACTGTTCAGTTCTTGCATGCTCAATGTGCAAATGAAATAAAAGTACACTTTTACCAATGCAGGACTCACATCTAGTGAAATGTTTATGACTATGCATGAAGATAAATTAGAACCTATAAAATATATCATGTTTGCTGCAGAGGAATAGAAACCAGTAAATTACTTGCATATAATTTTTAAAACATTACTTCTATAGAAGTTGCCAAACAACACGAACACTAATCAAGGACACAAATTTTTAAGCCTTCCACAGACATATTTTTCTGAAAGAACATCATCAGATGCATTTGAAGTACTGTTTCATGTATAAATATTCTATATGCAGCATACATAGATAATCAGTAAGAAAAGCTTTTAGTCTTTTAAGACTCCCATAAATGACTTCTAGCACCAAATGGCTAGTATGAAAGTTGCATTTAATTTCCAGAGGGTTGGAGCATGGGATTTAATAACTTTACATTTCTTGTGAGTAGTGAGTAATAAATGTAGAGTTAGAGCTAAAAATCCAGTCATCCAACATCATTTAGTACTGAGGAAATGTTAGCTGACTTCAGTATTTTAAGCCCTAATGTTCAATTGACAAAGAAGATGTAGCAGGCATTAAATCCATGCAGCATAAAACTAATGCAAAATAATATTTACACATCTTTTCCCTGCAATCCGCAAACTACCATTTCATTTAATAATACTTTAATGGCCATGTGCAACCTGAATCCAAATGCTGGGCAAGAACCACATTTGCTGTGGAAATGAATGCAATTTGATTACCAAGCTCTTCATAGTATTAAACTTAACTTGACCTTTTCAGAAATCTCCTAATAATTCAGTCATATTATGCTGATTAGCAATTTTTCTTCATGCTTTCTAAGCTAAGAGAGTATTAATGAGTTTCAAATAAATTAGGTATTTTTCAGAACTCAACACTAGGTCAAAAGTTTATCTTTAAGAAAACAAACAAATCCCTATCCAGACTAACAAGTGGACATTTTAATTAAGTTTCTTATTTGATTTTTTTTAATCTAATCAATTAAACATATGTAAGTGGGATTTTATATAGCATAGACAGTTTTCCTATGGCTAATTTAGTTACAAATCCAATTATTGCTTAGAACTGGTCAGGAAATTTTCAGTGACATTTTTTTGGTAGAAAAATACTGATTCAATATTTAAGTCATTTGGGGAAAAAGGATTTGTCAATTCTCCCAATTAGAAATGTTTTGAAAAAGAAATATTTGAAAAAATTGTCAAAAATGATCCATTCTGAGATTTACAAAATGAAAAGTTGCATTTTCCAGTTCAAAACTACTTTCTTATTTTTATTTTTTTTTTAGAAATTGTACTTAATTAATTAATGTAAAAGATTATTTTTCACTGTCAAGGTTGAACTAAAATATTTCAAATGACCTGAACCAAAACATTTTTTCACATTATTGGTTCATGAGAACATATGATTTCAGCTTTTTGTCCTGATTTATAATAGACATTTTTTTTTTAATTTGCAGGGAGGGGTTAACCTCAAAACCTGTCACCAGACAGGAAAACAGTTTGACACCTTGCTTTGTTAGTTATGACAGGTGTCAGCAAGTGACACTGTTGCACATTCTAGGTTATTTTTCATAGTATGAGAGGAAATATTTAGCTTTGGGGAGGAGGTCTGTGTAATGTTAATATTTGTAGAGGGTGCTCAAGGGGAGGTTTCTTTTTGCCTTGGTTTCTCACTAGAGACAATTCTTGAGGCAGAGTAGCTGTCTAGGAACCAACCTTTGGTAATGGGCTGAGATTTCTGAAAGAATGGATTGCCTGTTTAATCATCTCTCTTCCGTGACTTGTTCATGTGTGTAAATAAAACACACCCAGAATCTGTCACTAATTGCTCCTCCACTAGGAAGACAAGCTGCAAGGCCCTGAAGTAGTCCCCTAAAAAGAACATATGATTTCAGCTTTTTGTCCTCATTTATAATAGACATTTTTTTTTTAATTTGCAGGGAGGGGTTAACCTCAAAAACTGTCACCAGACAGGAAAACAGTCGACTTAAAGTTGACCTTATTAAAATTGACGTAACAAAGTGGACTAAGTTGACTTAACTTTAAGTTGATTTAATACACTTTGTTAAGTCGACCTAACCACCCTTAAGTTGACTTAATAAAGTCGACTTAAGGGTTAATACATATCCACACCATCCTTAAATTGACTTAAGGAGTCGACTTAAGGGTTAA
>ML685832.1:7104435-7147640 GCA_007922175.1 Pelusios castaneus
ATCCACACCATCCTTAAATTGACTTAAGGAGTCGACTTAAGGGTTAAGTTGACCTAAGGAGTGGTAGTTATAAAGTCAACCTAAGCTTTCATTAAGTCGACTTAAGGAATTTCTTAAGTCGACTTAATAAAAGCCTAGTGTGGATGTGGCTTAATTTAAGTCAACTTAAGCCACTTAAGTTGACTTATATTGTCAGTGTAGACATAGCCCATTTGAGTAGCTGTGAGCTCTTCACGTATATCTGCCCAGCACTTTCAACTGGATATGGTCAATTTCTTCTCCTCTTTCCCTTTTGATAAGCATTGGTGTGCTTTTATAAATAGATCATCACAAAGGTGGCTGTATTATCAGAATCAATAAAGTGATTCCTTTATATCTTGAAGAATTCATGAGAATCATTTAGGATGTGCTGGAACCAGAATTTTGGACCTGGAGAAAATGTTGCATTTCAGAATACTTTTTTATTAAGAATAAAAAGTCAGAAATGCTAAATATTCTGTAGAACAGAACGTTTTGAAAATTTGGTTGAAAGCTGGTCAGTAAGATGGGGAATTAGGAATCCTGCCAACAAGCTATGGAGCAGGTCACCTGCCAAAGCAAGGAAGCAGCCAGCCTTGGGAGCATTAGTTCCCTGGCATCCCCCCACTGGATTATGGGGCAGCTAGGGATCTCAGGAAGCTTGGACTGCAGAAGAATCTTCTCTGGGCATTCTAGTGAGTATAGCTGGCCTCTAGCAGGTTACCTAGTTGTCTACATCATCTGATTGGCTTTTTAGCAGGGGGTTGGACTAAATGACCTCGTGAGGTCCCTTCCATCCCTATGATTCTATGATACTAAAAGTCAGCAGACCAGTTCTTAAGCCCAGCTGTAGCAGCAGTTTAATGGCTGCTCAAAGCATTTGCCCATGACCGTGATAGCTTCTGCGTCTGATTGTTCCCAGCCTCATTCCTCCCTCCGGCCCAGCCTTCTCCTTGCCTTATTTCACTCCAGGTAACCTGATCATGACCCTTAGCTCTGACTTATGGCTACAGCTCTGACCATGGGATCTGTCCAACTACCAGCTCTGGTTCCAATTACTAGGTCTGACTCCAGCACCAACCACCATTGGCAGTTAGTGGGCAGCCTGACAGGAAACCATAAATGTAGCTGGCTGGCCAGCCTGGCTGCTCACCTGTTTTCCACTGAAACATTCAATGGAATCAACATGTTCCTATGAAAAATTTCAATTTTATCAAGTGAACATTTTCCAGTGGGAAAACTGATGCATCAGAAAGTTTTTGACCAGCTCTGCTTTTGGATTAAAGACACTTTATATGTGTGGGAGATATTTTATAGATATTAACACAAACCTACATAGACCCATAACACAAGAGGTGTCCCAATAAGTGAATTATTCTGTACATATATGAGGAGGGGTATAAACTCAAGGCTTAGATCTTAACACCAATGAAATTTGGATCCTGGCACATGGTTGCTCCAACCCTTTAATGATTGTCACCACCATGCAAAGGGACTACAAAGAAACCCTAACAGGCAACTGAAAATTCCACCAGTATGAGGAAGAACTCATGCAATTGGTATAACATCCTCATCTCCAATACCCCACAAACACAGGTAGATGTCAGGGGAGGAAGATGAGGGGGTATAGACATAGCATTCTGGCAAACCCTAGCCACTATAATAGATTCTAGGGATCCTTTCCATGTTGGTATATTTTAGAATGGTCCCAAAACTATTCTGAGTTACTTCACTGACTAATCCTTGAGAGCCCCCAGAATAGAATGAATGCAAAAGTAACTGGAAACCAGCTCTACAGCAGCAGTGGCTGATCTTGTAGTTCAACTGAAAACCTGGACCTCAGTCTCTAAAATGATATGGAGTAATTCAGGACACTTTGTAAACTATTCTGAGGCAGAACACAAAGTACCTATAAAATAAAATGCTCCTTAAATTCACTTTTAAGGATAAATTGGCAAAAGAATTATTGTAGACATTTTTATTTTCATATAGTCTACCTAAGACACAAGAGACAAATGGTTTTTAAAGTGTTATTACTTGGAATTGCTGCTTTCTCCTTATTTTGACATATCTGGGGCATGCAATTATTCACAAAGGTCACTTTCCACAGAAGAAAAGGACAATGTCCAAAAGGCAGCATTTAGCCTGTGAATATGCTATGACAATTTAATCAGTGAGAAAACCCAATGTCAAGAACCACCTTATTTTTGGGTTGACAAAGACTGACATCTCATCAGATCTTGGTACAATTGTCTACAGACCAGGACGAAGTCAGAATCCCAGTGCAGTTAAAAAAACAAGCAGAGGTGAAGGGGAGGTAGGGGTTCAAGCATACTATATGCATAAAAGTTGAGACAACCTTTCCTTTAGATGCTAAATTTATAATTAGCTTGGAGAAGACAGTATCATTCAGTACATTTTGATGCATAGCTATGGACTATGCCTGTGTCTGTGGACTGTGGCCTCTGTCTCTCCTAATTTGGGAGACCTAGAAACAGAAATGAGAATCGAAGTTCACACATAAAAACAAATTTCTAGCCCCATTTCCTTACAAAAATAGCCTTAAAATGTGAAGAAAGTGTGCAGCTATAGCACTTCCTAGTTCCCACAGTCTTCTTAAAAACATCATTGGTGATCACCTGATGCTCAAGACGATTTACCGAACAAACCAGCAATGAAATCTACAGTGCTCTATTTAAGGTGACTGGCAGCTGGGATCCATCCCAGGGTGCGGAAGTAACCACTTAGGGTCAGATTTTTAAAAGTATTTAGATGCCTAAAAATGCAGATAGGAACCTAGTGTAAATTTTAAAAGTATCTAGGCATTTATGCTTTATCCTTAAAAATGTATCAGCCTTTTTAAAAGGCACATAGGAGCACCTCTTAAGTATCTTTGGGTATGTCTACACTAACAATTTAGGTCAACTTAAGGACCCTTAAGTCGACCTAAATTACTCCATGCCTACACTTGACTTTCATTAAGTCCACTTAAGAAATTCCTTAAGTCGACTTAATGAAAGCTTAAGTCAATCTAATAACAACTGCCCATTAGGTTGACTTAAGCCTTAAGTCGACTCCTTTAGTAAACTTAAGGATGGTGCGGATGAGAAGTAACCCTTAAGTCGACTTTATTAAGAGCAGTTAGCTCAACTTAACAAAGTGGATTAAGTAGATTTAACTTTAAGTCAACTTAGTCCACTTTGTTCAGTCGACTTAATAAGGTCAGCTTTAAGTTGACTTAAAGCCAACCTTATTAAGTCAACTTAACAAAGTTGACTTAACTTTTTCTGGTGTAGACATACCTTTTGACATTTTTGAAGGTGTTGCTCAGTTACCTCCAACTCCCATAGGTGTGCAGGTCCCCCCATGGCACATTCATCATCAGTCAGCATTCATAAAGCCACCTAAGCACTGATGCCTCCTCAGTGCTAATGAGTTGTTCAAAGCCCTAGTTGATACCAAAGCCCTGGAATTGGATTCTCAATCAGGAATTCCCTGCATGTCTCACCTGTGCCGTGCAATCTCATAGGCATGGCCAGAGCACAATTAATACCTGTTATCTGCCAATCTCACATCAGAAGGGCCAGAGGCAGGCCACCAATAGGTTAAGGGGCAGAAGAACACCCACACAAAACACGGTCACGGCAAAGGTAAAAAGATCACATGTGAGCAGGGAAAATATAATTTTGGTGCTAAGTAACAGGCTACCTTGGCACTTAAGCCTGATCAACTGCTTAACTCTAGAAGAAGGTTCATAGCTGAAGGTTGTGAATGGAGGGAGACATCCATATTTAACTCATCAACTAGGTGCACCAGGTGGGATGCTTGAGCATTTAAGTCTCTCTTCTCTCCCCATCCCTTTTCTGAGCATTTCACCCGTAGCTACCTTGTGGCTTCCAAGTCAGCTCACTGGCTTTTTAAAATGTAATTTCCCCAATGCATTATATGGGGACCTGAGAACCCAATTCAGAACTGTAAATTCCACTGGGCACATTCCACTTTGTGGTACAGTGAGTAGTGGATAGGTGTTGCACTTCTGAGCAGACAGGTAATACTTCATGTGGGAGTCACTGCTCCAAAACAGATAGAATACATCTTGTAGATTCATAAGCTATGTCTACACTAGAAAAAGTTAGGTTGACTTTGTTAAGTCGACTTAATAAGGTCAACTTTAAGTTAACTTAAAGCCGACCTTATTAAGTCGATTTAACAAAGTGGACTAAGTCGACTTAAAGTTAAGTTGACTTAGTCCACTTTGTTAAATCGACCTAACTGCCCTTAAGTTGACTTAATAAAGTCGACTTAAAGGTTACTCCCCATCCTCACTGTCCTTAAGTCAATTTAAAGAGTCAACTTAAGTCTTAAGTCAACCTAATGGGCAGTTCTTATTAAGCTTTCATTAAGTCAACTTAAGGAATTTCTTAAGTCGACTTAAGGAATTTCTTAAGTCAACTTAATGAAAGTCTGGTGTAGACAGGGAGTAGTTTAGGTCGACTTAAGGGTCCTTAAGTCAACCTAAATTGCTAGTGTAGAGATAGCCATAGACCCTAAGGTCAGAAGGGATCAATATGATCACCTAGTAGGACCACCTGCACAATGCAGGCCACAAAACCTCACCCACCCACTCCTGTAATAAACCTCTAACCTATGACTGAGTTACTAAAGTCCTCAAATCATGATTTAAAGGCTTTAAAGTACAGAGAATCCAATTGCAAGTGAGCCCGCCCCATGCTACAGAGGAAGGCGAAACCCTCCAAGCCCTTTGACAGTATGCCTTGGGAGAAAATTTCTTTCCAACCCCAGTATGGTGATCAGTAAAACCCTGAGAATGAGGACAAGGCAGACACCCATCAGTCAGACACCCAAGAAAGAATTCTCTGTAATAACTCAGAACCTCACCCCATCTAACCTTCCATCTCAGGGCATTGGACTATCCACCAGCAGTCAATTGCCAAACTAGGCAGTCCCCTCCATAAATTTATCAAGCTCATCTTCCATATGCCAAGTGAGAATACTTGAACAACTGGGACACATAAGGTGAGTGTGAGCAGAAGAGAGATTGTTTTAGCTTCTAGGACATGAGCTACCTAATCCATTAAGCAAGATCAACTGCTTGTGTATACCGGCCCACTTGCCCCAAAAAGTCTTGTCCTACACTGCCTTTTATGTAGGACAAGCATGCTCTATGTATACCCACCTGCCAGTAAGACAGGATTCTCAAAGTAGAAATTCCTCTATCAGGGTTCATATGTAAGCTAGGGCATTGAAAAGCTCAGGCATTAGAATTTTGGTAGCTTTGCATATGTGGACTGGCAAAAACATAGACCCCATCCCTAGGGACTTTACTGGCCAAAACTTAGTCACCTACATGGTGAGGCAGCAGCTGAGCACCGGTTATGTGAATGTCAGTATGTAAGGACCTAAAGATGTAGTTAAGTACCTAAATCCCTTTGTGAATCTAGCCCTAGGTGCTTAAGTGCTTTTGAAAATCCCAGGAGGCACTTATCTGCACATTTAAGCACCTAAATACTTTTTAAAATCTTGGCCTTAGTCCATATTTAGACCTTCCCTTTCCTCAGGGAGACCCAGTCAGTTTCTTCTTCTCAAGGAACGATTCATTGTTCTGTTGACTGAACTTCTTTTCCACTCCATAGGAGAATGCTCAATCACTAATGGGCTGCAGAGTCCAGACCTCTGAATACAATTTCTTCTAAACCTGTAAGTTCCCCTTATTACAGTGGTGACCTTTGAGCCTGTCTCCTCACTTTATTATGGTTCCCTCCTGATTATTAACTAAACCTGCAGGGAGGACACTTTCTGAAGCCTTTCAACAGACATTGCAGGGTGGGGCTAATTAAAGTCTGTCTTCAACACAGGCCTGGTTTGCACACCTACCACACTGATACTAACTAAGACGTACCAATTACTATGAGTGAATATATATTACTGATTTTTGGTTATTCACAGTCCCCTAACATCCTCCTAATGCTGGGCTGTAATACATAAACCATATAGCAATATGTCCCTTGATTTGGGGGGGAAATCTCAGATTAGTTCACAAGCAAGAGCAATGATACCTGGCTATATTATTCTTCTGTTAAAATAATGTGTGTATAATACTAATCACCTTAGTTTAAATTGAATAGAGCTGATCAGGCAATATTTTGAAAAGGATGAAAACGGTGTGTGGGTTTATGATTTTTTAAAAATCTTTTTTAACCAGCTGTAGAAATGAATAAACTTTACTGATTTTACTATGTGCTGACTATGTTAGAGATTACTTAAATTAATTTCACAAATAAATTATAAAACCTGTACATAAGCACCGAGACTAAAAAGATTTTATGAATACAAGTGTTCAAAATAACAGAATTCATATGTACGTGTTATGATAGCGTAAACAAATTTCACACTTGAGGAATCATGTAATGGCTTCAGGTGTTAGGAAGGAATATTTTCTCCCCTCTACTCACCCACCAGGCCCATGTAAAACATTGGGGAACTTGCCGATTCACTATGGGTTTTCACTGATTTTCTGAAATCATTGCCAGAGACAAAATACTGGATGTAATGGAGAGCCTTGTACATAGCAAATTACATCTCAGTAAAACCAACATTCTAGTTGTTATACCATTTTTCCCCACACTCAAACATTCTTATTTTGTCCTATATATTCTGCCCTCTGATTTTCTATATCAATTATATCTATGGGTAAAGAAAATCATAGAATCCCCAGAATCATAAGAAGATTAGGGTGGGAAGGGACCTCAGAAAGAAAAAAATCAGGGGAAAAATCAGAAAGGTCAAGGCATAAACTGAGATCAAACTAGCTAAAGGCATAATGATAATAAAAACATTTTAAAATATATTAGGAAGAAAAGAAAGACCAAGTAAAGCATAGGACCGTTATTCAATAAAGACGGGGAAAAATAACAGAAAATGTGGAAATGGCAGAGGAACTAAATGATTTCTTTGTTTCGGTCTTCACCAAGAAGATTGGTGGCGACTTGATGCCTGACATAGGAGAGGGAAGTAAAAATGGGATAGGATCAGAAGCTAAAACAGAGAAAGAACAAATTATTTAGACAAGTTTGATGTCTTCAAGTCACCAGACTTGATGATATGCACCCTAGAATACTCTGACTCAGGAGATGTCTGAGTCAGGAGATATCTGAGCCGTTGGCTATTATCGTTGAAAAATAATGAAGACTGGAGAGATCCCAGAGCAATGGAAAAGAGCAAATATAGTTCCCAGCTTCTCCTGCCCCGCTGCCACCGGAAGCCCTGCAGCTGGGCTAGGGGGCTGGCTGTGGGCAGTGCATGGTGGGACAGGTGCCCACCATGCACTGCTCTTCTTTTGCAAAGGAGCGTTCACATGCTATATTTATAGCGCTTTCCTTGTCCCACAATAACTTATTGCGGGACAAGTTTCTTGTGTGTACATAGCCTTAGTCTCCTGAATCCTGTTCCTGCCCTCCAACATGTCTACCATTCCCCTCAGCTTGGTGTTAACCACAAACTTACTAGGCATGCAATCTATCCCATCATCAATATCATTAATGAAGATGCTGAGCAGAACCAGCCCCAGGACTGACCCCCGGGGCACTCCACTTGTTACTGGTTGCCAACTAGACATTGAACCATTGATTCCTATCCGCTGAGCCCATTGATCTAGCCAGTTTTCAATCCACCTTACGGTCCACTCATCCAACCCATACTTCCTTAACTTGCCAATGAAAATGCTGTGGGAAACTGTATCAAAAGCCTTGCTAAAGTCGAGGTATATCACGTCATTTCCATGGTGCTTGGAATACTTTGAGACATTTGGGGTCAAATGTTCAGGTGGCATAGTCAGGGTAGCTGCTTTGCCAAAAAGGAATTATGCTGATTGATATATAATGACTGTTTGCTACTGATCTGTGCTAACTTTTAATTAGACAAATATGGTCCATATAGCTGATTCTTACATATGACTCACCTGGAGGGCACCTCCTGGTGGTGTTATTGGGGAATTTACTTAAGTGGTCGCTTTTCAGGTGGTCTGTGTTTCGCCCTCTTGCTCACGCTGGACTCCTGGCCTGAGTCTTCTCCTTGGGTCTTAGCCCTCCGGCCAAGCCCTAAGTCTACCCCTTCCAAGATATAGTTCTTCTCTCTCATCCTGGCCACTACACAGTCAATAGCTGGGGAGACCCGGCCTAGTCCTAGCACTCTGGAGGAGCAGGGAGGGGGCTGGGCCTGCCGTCTCCTCTGGGCCCCAGCCTAGGGACTATAAACGCCTTTACTGAGGACTTCCACCTCCCTCCAGTCACTTGTCCACACAATGATTCCCTGGGCCACTTTCCCTGCAGCCCCCAGTTTCTCACAGTCACTCACTGCTGCTCTGAAGTCTAGCTGGCATCCACTCCTGGCCCCTTGCCTCTGGACTGCTGTTTTGGTCTCTCCTGCAGTCCGCTTTGGCCTGCTGTCCCAAAGTCTCAGTCGTTGTCCTCTCCAGGTCCCTCACATTAGGACCGCTGCTCCCAACCTCTCCCCTTCTGGCTGACTTCAGGTTCCCCGGTGCTGGTCAGCTTGCAGTGGCCACACTGTGAACTCTTCAGGGTGCTGAACTTTCTCCCTGAGCTGCCCCAACTAATCTGATTTAGCTACTCTGCTGCTCCCCTTTTAGCAGTCCAATTGCCCTATTGGCTACTGCTCCCAGGTTCAGTTAACCCTGGCAACACTGTAGTGGAGCAACCACACAGCTACAGTCCAGATTCTCCTTCCATTAATATTACTTTTACACTGATGTAAATCCATGGACATCAGATGTATTATCCCTGATTTAAATCACCATAAATGAGTGGAGAAACAGAGCTTATCTTTATATTTTAGCTCTTCTTTATATGGACATAGCTTTCTTTATTAAAATAAAGCTTTTCCATACTGAAGTGGAAGCCATGAATCCAACAGGAGTATTTAACTGTGGCCCTTCCTAACTTAAGAACATAAAATAGCCATACTGGGCCAGACCAGAGGTCCATCTATACCAGTATCCTGTCTTCTGACAGTGACCAGTACCAGGTACTTCAGAGGGAAAGAGCAGAACAGGTAATTATCAGCTGATCCATCCTCAGTCACCCATTCCCAGCTTCTGGCAAACAGATGCTAGGCACACACATGGTTTGCATCTCTCCCTATCCTGGCTAAAATCAGTGATGGGCCTATCTCCAAGAACTTTCTAGTCCTTTTTAGAACAGGAATCTAAAATGCTTAAGTACTGTTGTTGCTCACAAAATGATAATATATCTTGAATTTCTTGGACCAGATTTACTGATAGAGTCTGTTGCTTGATGCTGTTTTCGTGATGCTAATCAGCTTGAAAACCCTTTTAACTTAACCCACATTTACAGCTTATCAACACCATCAGGATGGCATAAAGGAGCCAGGCTATGTCTACATTAGAAAAGTTAAGTTGACTTTATTAAGTCGACTGAATAGGGTCAACTTTAGGTCGACTTTAAGTCAACCTTATTAAGTTGACTTAGCAAAAGTCAACTTAACTTTTCTAGTGAAGACATAGCCCCTTTTCGACCTTATTAAGTCAACTTAACACTTTAAATCGACTTAATACGTTTGATTTAGGCGCTAATCCCCATCCACACTGGCTTAAGTTGACCTTATAAGGTCAATTTAAGCGTTAAGTTGACCTAAAACGAGGTGTTATTAAGTCAACTTAATTTTTCCTTAAGTTGATTTAAGGAAATGCTTAAGTTGTCTTAAGGAAAGCCCAGTGTGCACGCAGAGTAGTTAGGTCAACTTAAGCCTCCTTAAGTCGACCTAACTTGTAAGTGTAGATGCACCCTTAGAGAGTACTAGCAATTATTTTCAAAATCTAGAGACTGAATCAGATCCTCATCTTCTGTAAACCAGCAGAGCTGGGCTAAACACAGGACCTGGATATCTGATCCATTAGTATTAGAAAGCATATGCATGAAAAATGTTTGATATTCTGTCTAAAAATATAGTTGTTTCACAAAGCATAAACATTGATTTCAGTATAATTATTTATATATTTACTTATGAATTGGATATCCCCAAATGATTTTAGTATCTCTTCATTCTCTTTGCTAAAATACCTATCAAAATATTTTACAGGATTGGTAGCCTTTATCAACAGGATCTGTCTGATTCATCCGCTGTTGACAGAATTTGCCTGTGATATTTATATCTGCAAGGATTTAAATATGACAGTTGCACATGTGATGAGTGAAGAATCCAAATAAATATAAATTTATGTGCAAAATAAATGTAAAATCTGTTCCTCTCTGATAGCAAAGCAACAGATTGTTTTTATGCATTTATTGTGATCTGAGAGTGTAACTTAGGTTAATATTAATATTATTAGTAGTAGAACATGACTATAGATGGTCTTAAAACATAAGTGATATCTGTCTGTGTGCATGTAAATGTGAATAAAGAAAGGGACTGGGTATAGTTGTCATTTTGGGGAAGGCAATTTCTATTTTAATTGTTTGCTTAGAAACATAAACAATTACTTATTTAACTTCAGCATTGTTTTTGGTTGAACTGTCACTGAGAGCCTCATAACTTTTGATTGATATATAAAGCTTCATTAACACCAGTATTTAGGACTCAGAGTTCCATGATCCACAGTAAGAGAATTATAGTAAGTTTTCCATTTTGTGTTAAGACTTTTATTTCTTGACAACTTTTAACAGCGTATGTTAAGCTCTTTCATTTACACCTTGCAAATTCTATCATAACGATCTTTATTTTACTTCAACAGTAAACTATGTTTTAATTCATTAAACTTAAAGAAAAAATTAACCTTAGAAATTACAAGCACAGCTCATTGTCTTATTAGAGCCATAATACATTTTTATTAATCAGCGTAAAAATACAAGGTGAAATTCTGGTCCCATTAAGTCAATGGGAATTTATTATTGACTTCAACGAGGTCTGGATTTCACCAACAATTTTTAGTCTTCCTTTTTAATTGCTGCAGTGTTGCAAAAAATAGATTTCTTCTGGCTAACTAAGCCAGATTTTTAATGGACAAAAATGAAAAAAGAGAAAGTTATAATGAAGGAGAAGTAATAATGTCGTATTAGGGAGGAAACAATATCAGGAACCTCAAGATCACAACCATGTGTTTCTCAGGATTTAGCTAAACCCAATGGAGATGTGCGGTCTTCAGTATACTTAGTCCCATCTACTCAGTGCTACTCCACTTGCCAGGGTGATCTTCAGCGATCAGATTTCTGATCGGCTTCGCAGACCTGATTAGTCGATTGGGAAGATCTATATGATGGTAGCCAATTTGCTACTGTTAATGAAGATTAGCTCTGTGTGCTGCTTCTAACTTTCCAGTCAAGTCAAAGCCATTGTTCTAGTGCTGATATAAAATGGATGCTTATATTTCATTTTGGGTGCATTACTTAAGTCCATTTTTATCTTCTATGGTCTTTCTTTACTTAGGAAGAAACTGAGAGATACTTAGGGTAGTGGTTTTCAAACTTTTTTCTCTGGATCCAATTGAAAAAAATCATTTATGTCCTCAACCCAACAATTTTAGCAGTGCATTCCAATCTTTTGGCAGTGGCAAACTCAGGGTGTGCTGCAATCCAGTATCTGAGGGTCTGCGAAACAGTGGTGGGTCCCGACCCATCGTTCGAAAACCAGTGTCTTAAGGTATGTCTACACTGAGGCGAGACTTAAAGTCAACGTTGAGACGCTGAATTAATAAAATCAGAGGAGCATGGTCACACCACACTCCTTACGCTGTCTTCTTGCATCCCCATTGTGTGCCGTTAGGTCGATTTTAAAAGTATTTTATTGTGGGTAGCCATTCCACAGTATAACGAAGTGCTGTGGCTTGTAGGATGTCAGGTGTCCCCCCCGTGATGCATTGTGTCCCTTCCCCCTCCCTTCTCACAAGCAAACAATCTAAGATCTCTGGATGACTTGAAGCTGGGGCACATTTGCTGTGCTCGAATGCCATTACCTTCTCAGGTGAAAAGCTCTCCATGCTGCCCAAGCAGGAAATTGAATTCAAATTTTTACAGGGCTGCAGGTAGGGGGGGAGCTATTTGCTGATGATGTGGCCAAGGTGCAGCAGACCAGGAAAGATAGAGTTGCAAGAATAGAAAAATCTTGGATAGGTCCCGGAGCCCAGAAACATTGCATTAAACTGCTCTTTGTCTACACTGAAGTTAAATTGCATTATTAAAATCGAACAAAATACTATGCCTCCTGCAGGGATGGTGTTACAATGCTGACTTACGGTGTCAGTTAGTTCAACTTTACAGCCGCTTGGGTGTAGACTCAGGCTGTAGAGGGTCGCCGTAAGTGCTGTACTGTCAGTGTAGATCAGGCCTTAATAATGGAGGGGCTTTTAACTTTCTTTCCAGTTTCACTTTAAACAAATACTTAAGAATGTATCCTGCCCTTCTTCTTTACTTTGGCCCAGATCCACAAAGGAACTTGGACGCCTATGTTATTTTTAGGTGCCACTGAGAGATGCAAAACACCTGCTTGGCTGCCACCTAACCCTATAGGTGCCTAAAATTACTCAGTGTCTAAGATTTTGCAGTAAAAGTTCCTTAGGTACATGTCTGACTTTGATCATACCTGCTGCTACATCACTCTAGGTGCCCAGACACCTATCTTCCACCTAAACCCCAGAGCATTCCTTCACCTAATCCATATGCAGGTTGCGAACTGGTAGGTGTCCTCAAAGACCATTTACCACCACACAAAACATCCAGGGGAAAAGGGAGGGAAGAAGAAGAGGAAATCCTTCCTTATAACTTTTAGCCCAATAGTTACAGGTATGGGATATTCTAATGTGGGTCTCACTCAGTCTTGCTTATTGAACTTGTTCTACTTTAATTAAATATTTTAGTATTAATTAGGCCATGGAACAAGTGAGAATTTTTCTATAGCCCAGTGGTGAGAACACTCAGCTGAGAGATACCAGATCCCTGTTCAAAATCCTTTTCCTCATTCCACAGAGAGGAGACTTGAAACAGACACTTGAAACAGGTGAATACTCTAACCACTAAATTAAAAGTAATGAAGGAGGTGATCATCAACCCTTCTGTTCTGCATGGAGTTAGGCAGCTCTGGGCATGCCTACTGAACAGGATCTGCATGCAAGCTAGGCAGAGGAAAGTTGATCTTCCCTTATTTTGTGGATCATAAGTAGAGTTGGGTGCCTTCCTGCCTCCTGTACTATGAACATCTGTCAGGGTACATCCACACTGGAGCCTTAGGTCAACTTAAGGAAGTTAAGTCGACCCTACAGACTACTACGTCCACACTGGGCTTTTATTAAGTTGATTTAAGTGCTTCCTTAAAACAACTTAATAACACAACCTCTTAAGGTTGACCAAAGGCTTAAATTGACCTTATTAAGTTGACTTAAGCCAGTGTAGACAGGAGATAGCCCTTAAGTTGACATAATTGGCCTTCAGACCCCCTTGCAGAGTTTCTGGTCACACCTCCGTCGACCTAGCACCTGCCAATGTGGACGCAGGGCTGTGGAGTCTCTAAGTTGACTTAAAGTCGACCTTGGTTAAGTCGACTAAACGGAGCCTCCAGTGTAGACGTACCCTCAGTGAGTAGCATGCTGGCTTCGTGGATTGCATTCTAAGACAGTGGTTTTCAAACATTTTTTCTTGGGACCCATTTGAAAAAAATCACTTTTGCCCATGGCACAATAATTACAACTTTGAGCAAAGCATTCCAGTCTTTTGGTAGCAGCAGCGCAGGGTGTTATGACCCAGTATCTGAGGCTATGTCTACACTGAGAAATTTAGGTTGACTTTACCAAGTCGACTTTACTAAATCGACTTTAAGTTGACCTTATTAAGTCGACTTAGAGAGTCCACACAGGACTCTCAAGTTGACTTAAACCTGGCCTTGATAAGTTGACTTAGCCAGTTTACACTAGACTCTCTAAGTCGACTAGTTAGGTTCAGGGGGACGGAGGCTCCTTTGGAGCCTCGGCTCCCCAGGATACGGGGGCTCGTCATGGGGAGAGCCAGCCCAGCATCGGGCCGGCTCTCCCCAAGACAGCAAGTCCCAGAGCGGCCCGGGGGAGAAGGGAGCGTGGAGCTCCCTTCTCACCCGGACCACTCCGCTCCCTTCTGGCCAGGACTGGCTCTCCCCAGGACAAGTTGCTAGCGGTTTCCTGGGGAGAAGGGAGCAGGGGCTCCCTCTTTCCCCTGACCTAAGTTGACTCAACTTTAGGGAGTCCACACTGTTTAAGTCTACTTAAGAAGTCAATTTAAGCATTAAAGTCGACTTAAAAGTAGGCCTTATTAAGTCGACTTTAAATTTCCTTAAGTCGACTTAAGCAGCAGTTTAAGTCGACTTAAGGAAACTCCAGTGTGGATGCAGAGTAAATTAAGTCGACTTAAGCCTGCTTAAGTCGACTTAATTTACTAGTGTAGATGCACCCTGAGAGTCTGCAATCCAGTACTTGATCCTGACACATGGTTTGAAAACCACTGTTCTAAGATGCCTATCTCTCTCCATTCATTGTAAAGAGAGCTGTGATACTTAACTAAGATTTTATGGATTGCAGTGTTGTTCCCTGTGATTTTCTATGGACCTAGTGACACATAGCATCTGAAAACTTCAGACCATTTCTGAATCTGTGTCTTAATTTGTATTTGTTTCAAGCCTCTTTACACAAACACATTTAAGCACACACATGTGCATGCATGCACATATGCACACACATATAGTTCTCCTGTAATATTCATCTGAATTCTTTTCCTTCAACAGTGCAACTGATCAACTTTTAGAAACTTGTTTTAAAAGTTTGTTTTGGAAATATTTTATTTATTTCTGTGGATCTTTTCAAAAGTGACATGCATTTAGAAAGTTCATTTTAAAATGTGTAAAAAGAACAGGCATAACAAAAACCAAGGAACCCCAATAACAATAAATTTATAATTACAAAATATTACCTAGCAGTCTAGTATGTGAAAAGAAATCAACATACCATCCCAAACCAGGTATACCATCATATAACCATACAGTCAGTCCTCCACTACACCAGTCTTTTTTTCAGCATACCCAGAACATCAATAAATGGAAGGTTCTTTCCCATATCCAACTCTGAATGTCATTTTTAGTATATAAATAATACACTGAATTTGCAGTATATTTTGACTTTCAGCTCCTGAATGCCACTTAAATACACAATTTTTTTTGTTCAGTTTTTTTTTATTTCATTTTATTTTTGTTTTTGCCATGTATGACAAATCTTTTCTTGTACTAGGCTTTATATTTAGAGTGGAAAAGGGGCATGATGATTGTTTTCATCTTGTTGCAAAAACAAGTGAGAAAACTAATGTTGCCAGTTTCAGTTCAATTACCAATCTTATTTTCCAGAACCTAGCTCATGACCGTTACCTTTTTTTGCTTCATTCCTTCTTTGTTTTGTTAGTTCTAAGCAATTCCAGAAAATGTAAATTTGCTAAAGCAGGTTGTGAATCTACAATACAATTTAATTGCACAATGTGTCAATTCATACACATCTCATAAAGCACTGTGGTTACAACAGCAGAGGATGTTGTCAAAGGAGATGGGAAGGTGAGTACAATAAATTAGAAGTGTGAAGAATTGGTAATTGCAAGTACCTTTGTGGAAAACTGGCCAAAAACTTACTGGCTTTAGCTAGGGAAGCAGTAGAAAGTTTTCAGCTGGTCTTTAGACGAGATCATCCTCCAATAGAGGATAGGGACCTTGAAGTGGCAGAGTGCAAGAGAGTGTAATCTGGGGGAGGCGGGTAGATAGAGAAAAATAAGTCAGATATATCTTTAATCACAGTAGGAAGGAGAAGGAAAAAAGAAATACCCTTAAATGATGAAAAGAAAAGGAAATAAAAGAAACATACATGATTTAGAAAACAAAAACAGTACTGGAGGAGTCGGAGAACACAGCACATTTGAGGCATGCTCAGTATTATCTAATTATTGTCTCTTGCTCAGCTACAACAGTGATAATCATTTTCAAAATTACACTGGATACATTAGTACAGAGCCAGAAGTCATATGCACATGTTTTGATATGACACGTACCCAAGATCCCATATGTTCTGAATACTGCAACAGCCCTGTTAGTTCATGAACAGAGAAGCACACAAGTACAGAAATATGGTATGAAGTGGAAAATGCATGAATGAGCAAATCAACAGAATGAGTGTCAAAGTTGGGACAGCCATTAGTTATGCTGCAGCAGCAAGACCAGTGAACAGGTTGTTTCGCCAAAGTACTGTATTGCTAAACAGATTTTAAAAAAAGTTAAACAAAGATGAGCCACACAACATAGATGAAAAGTGTTGATTTTGTTATGATTTTGTAGGTGGACAAGAAATAAACTCAATTTTCAAACAATCAGTCCTGTCCTTTACTCAAAGCTCTCAGATGGTCTCCTGTATAATGCCACATAAGAGATTTTCGTGCATTCCAGCTTTCTTAAAGTAAGGCTCTATAATTGACAAAGCAGTTTCCCCTTCCTCATCCAGTCCAAGAGACCGATGCTATGCCTGCTTGCCCTGACTTTTTGAAGCATGAAGGTAAGATGTAAATAAGTAGGGCTTGTTCAATCACCTTTTATCCCAGGCGTCTTTATAGTAAACCACCTTATTGCATATTGTATCCTTGTGAAGTAGAAACAAGACCCTAATCAAAGATATCTTCACAATTAAAGAGTAGAGAGGAAAAAGAGGTTAGAATTGAGAAGGGAGGTGGGAAAATTAGAAGGCCACTTTTTAACCAAAACAAAAAAGCAAATAATTTGCACCTGACGAAGTGGGTTGGAGCCCATGAAAGCTTATGCCACAGAAATTTGTTAGTGTTTAAGGTGACACAGGACTCTCATTATTTGGGATTAGATGCGACATAAGAATGCCACTCAAAAACATATTTAAAAAGCACTATTTGGAAGGCTCTTTTATGGTTCCCAACAGGGCCATCTATACAATCCCTTACTTATCAGTCAAGCATCTGTATTCTTTTGAAGTGTAAGCCCTAGACATTAATGTAAATTCTAAATTGAACTAATCATCAGCAGGAGATAAGAGAAGTCACTCTCAAGCACATAACAAAAGTGGTAGGTCAAACACGAGTCAAGTCCATATCTTTACTGCTGATAGGCACAGATATAACTATAGCAACCACAGGAATCACATGCGGAACAGGAGAATTGTACTTGTCACTTTCTTCCTGGATCCCCTTACCCTTTATGCCTGCTTTCAGGAAATGCTTTTAGGAGCAGATGACTGCATTATCAGGGTTTAGTAAACACCTAATAGTTGCTTATTTGTCTTTAGAGATACATGAGTAAGTGATTTAATGTAACACAGCATAGTTAACGGATAAATGTAGCTTAAAGAAATGCTAAAAGAGTTCCCTTTCATTAGCTGCCCCAATATATTAATACTCTCTAGACAATACTGCTAACAGTGCTGTGCATTTGGGATCCAGAAAAACCCAAATATCAGGATAACCAGGTAATCCTGAGTATCTTGGGCTATGTCTATACTGAGAAATTTAGGTCGACTTTACTAAGTCAACTTTAAGTCGACCTTATTAAGTCGACTTAGAGAGTCCACACAGGACTCTTAAGTTGACTTAAACCTGGCCTTACTAAGTCGACTTAGAAAGTCTACACAGAACACCGTGCTGGCACGGCGCTCCAGCTGCTGGGGTGCCCCCGGGGCTCCCTTACAGCTAGAGTGCCGGCAATTGCCAATACGGCGCTCCAGCTGCTGGGGCGCCCACAGGGGCTCCCTAGCAGCTGAAGCACAGTTCCGAAAGGAACCGTGAGGAGGATGTGAGCGGTCCCAGGGGGAAGGGAGCCAGGACGAGCTGCTACCGGTTTCCTGGGGGGGAAGGGAGCAGGGGCTTCCTTTTTCCCCTGCCCTAAGTTGACTTACCCTATAATTCGACTTAGGGCATCCACACTGCTTAAGTCAACTTAAGAAGTCGACTTTATCATTAAAGTCAACTTAAAAGCAGGTCTTATTAAGTCGACTTTAAATTTCCTTAAGGGAACTCCAGTGTAGACTAGAGTAAATTAAGCCTGCTTAAGTCGACCTAATTTACTAGTGTAGACGCACCCTTGGTGCTTGTGTTTTAGATAATATTTTGATGAGTTTGGGGGCTAAAATAATCTACATTTAACTTTTCTCATGGAAATTTCATTATCCAGGAGCTGAAATGCCTTGGGAAGACTGGATCTCATTCTTTAGCTTCTTGATTACTTATTTGATTATTTAAAAAAAAATTAAAAAAGTGAAAACAAAATTCATATAATCAACTCAAACACAAATACAACTACTAGCCTGTACAAACACAAGAGATGGATTGATTCTAAGTGCACTAAGTGCAGCCTCCTTTTGCCCACAATCATTAGAAGACTGCATATTCAGTTTTCACACACACACGCAAAAAATGGCAGTGATCAGATTTTTTTTTAAAAATGCAGTGTTCAGACAAATAAAAGAGAACCTGAATGTAAACAGGGTAGGGCCTGAGGCTAAAATATGAAAAAGACAAGTTAAAAATTACTTAAAGAAGTTAGATGACTTCAAGTTGACAAGGTTTGATGAAATACAACCTAGAATACTAAAAGGACTGGCTGAAGATATCTCAGAGACATTAGCAATTTTCTTTGATAAACTTATGGAGGATAGGATTGATACATGAGCACCTGAAAAGGGTCTATTTAATACTAATATATAAAAAGAGGAATAAAGAAATGCAGGTATCTAGAAAGATAAAATAGCAAATAATCAAACAACTAATTTGTAAGCACCTAGAAGGAAATAATTAAAAGTCAATATAGAATTTGTCTAGAGAAAAATGTATCAAACCAACTTAATATCCTTCTTTGACAGAGTAATTTTCTTCTTTAAGGATAATGCGGAAGAAGTAGATGTCAGATATCTCAATGTTAACAATATTATCTCACAAGACCTTCTCATGAACAAACTGGTGAAATATAACCTAGATGAATCTACTCTAAGGTGAGAGTAGAACTGACTTAAACCCATACTCACAAAGAGTAGCCATCAATGGCTAATAATTAAGCTGCAAGGGCATATTGAGTGGAGTCCCCAGGGATCTGTTCTTGGTCCAGTTCCATTCTGTATCTTCATACATTATTAAAATAATGCACTTTGGGGGACAGGATTAAATTCAGCATGATCCTGACAAACTAAAGAAATGATCTGAATTAAATTGGATGAAATTCAATATGAACAATGCAAAGTACTAAACTTAGGAAGGAATAATCAATTGTGCAAATACAAAATGGAAAATAATTGGGTAGAAACTAAATATGGGTCAACAATGTAATACTGATGCATTCTGTAATGTATTTGCAGAAATGTTGTAGACAAGACATGAGAAGTAATTTTACTTTATTCAACAATGATAAGATTTTAGCTGGAGAATTCAGGAAAGAAGTGGACAAGTTGGAGGAAGTCCAGAGGAGAAAATTATTAAAGTCTAGAGAACATAATCTGTGAAGAAAGATTAAAAAGACTGGATTTGTTCAGTTTGGAGAAGAGAAGACTGAGGGAGGGATATGGTAACAGTCTTCAAGTACATAAATGTGGTTAGAAAAAGGAGGGTGATAAATTGTTCTCCTTAAGCACAGAGGACAAAACAAGAAGTAATAGGAACCAATTGCAAAAAGCAAGGTTTAAGTTAGACATTAGGAAAAAAATCCCAGCTGTAAGGTACATCCACACTGGAGCCTTAGGTCGACTTAAGGACAGTTAAGTCAACTTACAGACCACTGCATCCACATTGGGTGCTTATTAAGTCGACTTAAGCGCTTCCTTAAGTCGACTTAATAACACCACCTCTTACAGTCGACCTAAGGCTTAAGTCGACCTTATTAAGTTGACTTAAGCCAGTGTAGATGGGGGATAGCCCTTGAGTTGATCTAATTGGCCTCCAGGCCCCCTTGCTGAGTTCCTGGCCACTCCTCTGTTGACCTAGCACCTGCCAGTGTGGACGCAGGGCTGTGGGCTATCTAAGTCAACTTAACAAGATCGACTTTAAGTCGACTTAAAGTTGACCTTGGTTAAGTTGACTTAACAGAGCCTCCAGTGTAGACTTACCCTAAGGGGATTAAGAACTGGAACAAATCACCTAAGGAGGCTGTGGAATCTCCATCACATGAGGTTTATAAAAACAAGTGAGACAAACACCTGTCAGGGTGATCTAGGTAATACTTACTCCTGCCTCAATGCAGGGGACTGGAATCATTGCAGGGGACTTAACAACCTCATTTTCAGTCCTACATGTCTATGACTATGTCTACACTACAAAAAGTTAGGTCAACTTTGTTAAGTCAACTTAATAAGGTCGACTTTAAGTCGACCTAAAGTCAACCTTATTAAGTCAACTTAACAAAGTGGTTACCCTGAATGTGGACTTAGTAAATCGACCTAATTGCCCTTAAGTTGACTTAATAAAGTCGATTTAAAGGTTAATCCATGTCCACGCTGTGCTTAAGTCGACCTATGGAGTCGACTTAAGGGTTAGGTGGACCTAACCAGTGGTTCTTACTAAGTTGACTTAAGCTTTCATTAAGTCAATTTAAGGAATTTCTTAAGTCAATTTAATGAAAGCCCAGTGTGGACAGGAGTAATGTAGGTCGATTTAACGCTACTTAAGTAGACCTAAATTGTCAGTGTAGACATACCCTATGATTCTAAACTTCATCCAGCTTCATCAACCTATACAGATATACATGTGCATGAATTTCAAATAGAAATTGATTCTCTATGTTTTATTTTATACTTGGAATATTTTGGAGTGATCAAAGTTATCAAGTAAGTGCTGCTCTTGTGACAAATGGAAATGCTCCTTGCTGCTATGGCCCTTTGTCATACTCCATATTAGAAAAATACTAACAGATAATTGGTTTGCATATTCAATGTTCACTGGGTTTCTGGAACACAGTTTACACATTATCTGCTCACATTCAAACATGAGCCTTACACACACATAAAAATGCAAAGCTAGTAAGTACAAACCATATTCTTCAGAATCGAGAGGAGAAACAAAGGTTTCTCTCCTAAAAGATAGTATACTTTATACTATGTATGCCCTGTGATCATTATATAGTTCAGTCAACTGTGTAGGGAAATTCATCAGCCAGTATGAATGCAGTATGAATGCAGCATAGACTTGTACATGGTCTTTGACATTAGAAAGTATTTTCAGAAAGGAATATTGGTCAGGATATTGAGATTATCCATTTCTTATCTGTACAGCCATCATAGATGGGAAATAGGAACTTCTGTCTATTTCTTCTTTGTAGCATACGGTAGTATTATCAGCCCTATATCACCAAACATGAGACAGATTTGACACAGTTATAATTACCTTCTGTCTTCAAGTAGTAATGTCATCATTTCCCACTAGCTTATGTTCCTCCATGGTATAGTCCATCTTCTGGAGGGGCTGCATGAAACAAATCAAATAATGATTGCTCACTAGCATGCATTATCACAGATTTTTCTCTATATATTTTGCTAACGTATAATAGCTCTATTCTAAAGCCCTCATGATGTGCTAGTTATGGGCTAAGTACATCACCAGTTTCAATTTTGCAAAATTTAGGATGAATTTGGCCCATAATGTTTTCTTCAAAGATGCTTTATGCTCCTTTGAATTGTAAACAGAAAAACAAAGGATCCAAAACATTCCAAGAATGAAAGAAAAATGAAAACAGATTATATTAGCAGAAGGTAATATTGGTTTCACTGAAGTCATTCTTTTTACTTCAAATAGCCAAGATGCTGAAATGGGGCAAACTAACAAAGTCTAGAGAAAGACTGAATCAGATTGTTGTTGTTAATAAATTGAAATAATAGAGCATATCTCCTGAATGTAGGTTTTGAATGGCCCTGACCAGTCAAGTAAGAAGACTTTCATTTATTAGGAATTTAATTCAGCTTCTGAATGAGCTGCTACTGTGAATAGGTGGAGTTGCAAGGATATGGTCAAAGAGATATGTATTCAAGGAGATAAAGAAGGTGGAAATCACACAGTTATAAACTATGATCAGGCATTTGTGTAAGAGGCTCTTGTTTTTTGGTTTCCTGTTTGTGCATGAGTATAACATTTTTCCTTTTTCTAAATTAAATATTCCAAATAGCATATGCTACTAATGAATGTATTTTAACTATCCCAAGTTATATTTAACATGGTAAAAGTCCTATTAATGAACACTTAATATAATAGGACAATTCTTGCACAGTTATGATTAATGCATGTGGGGCAGAAACTCAGTTTACATTAATGGTATGAAAGGCTGTTAATCATGTAGCAAATGCAATCACTTTGTTAAGGGTACAACAAATTCTATATGAGAGGATTTTCACCTGAAAGGAAAGAAAATTACAATCTGTTCATTACTTCTTCAAGTCCTTTATTGATGGAAGTGTGAGTGAGAGAGAGAGAGAGAGAGAGAGAGAGAGAGAGAGAGAGAGAGAGTATAGTTACACATTTGTTCGCCCAGGCAAAGAAGATGGTAGTACAAGTGTGCTAGAAAAAAGCCACTGAGTAGTGTTTTTTATGAAGAGGGATGTACAACCAGATCAGAAGTATGCTGCATTTCTGGGACATGTCAATTTCTTAATGTATATTTTCCTATTGATTTAATTATTCTATTTCATTGCTCAAAGCTGGATTGGTGCAGTATATAAATCATATTTTCAACAGGTTTAGAAAAAGCCAACATTTTGGTGATTTCATCTTGAAGTTGTCATGTTATCTGAGAGAAAAATCATTTTTACAAGCTTTCAGTATTGGTTGCTTCAATATTTGTTGAAATGATGCCTGTTTTCATGACTGAAAACGGAAACAAGATATGTCTAGAAGTAAAATCAAATTATTAAATCTAAGAAAATTATATTAAACCAATTAGAATTTTGTGATGTTCCCTTTAATTTAGGAATTATTCTGTTAGCCTGTTCCTGCTTAGCCTGTATTCTCTCCTTTTGTAGTCCAATGAGATTTTTTCTTGAATAAGAGTATAGGATTTAGTCTGCTTTATGTTACCCTTGAAAATAATGTAGCTATGACACTCACTACCAACAGCATGAATATTGTCTAATATTTGGTTATGCAGTGGAAATTTCATGAATCAAGCAAAAGTGAGTAATTTTCCACAAGCTAAATTCATGTTTCATAATAATTCATTCTGGTTGGGATTTTAAGAGGTGAGCTACAATGGCTTACCTTTGCTACTATTGAAGTCAATGGAGTTACCATATCAATGTTTCAAATTAAGAAAAGAGGGAGGGGAGGGTTGTACTTTGCATATTATGTTCCATAGCCACTGCTGTACTTTTGAACCTCTGAGTGGAGAAAAGCACTGAAAGCATGAAGGATGAGCAGTTGTATGACATGTGGAATATTCCCCAATTCCTAGAAGTATATAACTGTTTTTCTTGTTCCTAGTTTTCATCAATTTATATACAGACTTTCATCTTTGTTTACTCCTAGGCTTAAACATGGTAAAGACCACAGTGGGTGAGTCTATACTTAGGCTACGTCTATACTAGCAAATTAAGTTGACTTAAGGAAGCTTAAGTCAACGTAAAGAAAGCCGCATCCACACCTGGCTTTCATTAAGTTGACTTAAGCAGCTGCTTAAGTCGACTTAATAACTACTGGTCTTTAGGTTGACTTAACAATTACGTTGATTTGTTAAGTCGATCTAAAGACGATGTGGGTGCCCTGAGTCGACTTATTCTATAAGTCAACCTAGGGCGCCCAGGGACCCAGGGGGGTCTGGGCAAAAAGGGAGCGGCGCTCCCTGGACAGGGGATCCCCAGACCGGCAGCTTTCAGTGCTCCAGCTGACAGGGGAACCACCGGGGATCCCCTGATAGCTGCAGCGCCGGCGGCTTCCTTCTTGCCTGGACCCACAAGAGCTGTTGCAACCCATGGCTCCCTTCTGCTGGGAAGCCGCGCGTCCCGGTGAGAAAGGAGCCATGGTTCCATTTTTTCTGGGACCCACTCAGGTCCCAGACAGAGAGGAGCCACAGCTCCCTTCTCACTGGGACCTGCGGGTCCTGGGCAGAGAGAAGCCTGGCTTCCTTCTTGCCAGTACCCGAGGGGGTTCCGGAGAGAAATAGCCACAGCTGCCTTCTCGCTGGGACCCGTGGGGGTCCCAGCAAGAAGGAAGCCTCTTCTCCCTTCTTGGAGGGACTGCGGCTTCCTGAGGAAGAGACCCATGGGTCCCTTCTCAGCGGGGAACCACTTCTTCTGTGTCTACACTTGAAAAGTTAAGTCGACCTGTTAACTCGACTTAACAAGATCGACTTTAAATCCACCTTGTTAAGTCGACTTAACAGAGTCAACTTAACTTTTCAAGAGTAGACATAGCCTTAGAAATTAATTTGGCTTAAGGAAGCTTAAATCGACTTAACGTACTCTGCGTCTACACTGGGCTTTCCTTAATTTGACTTAAGCAGGTCTTTAAGTAGAATTAGGGAAAAAGTAAGTAGACTTTATAACACCTCCACACTCCCCCCAACCTCCCCAGCCCCACTCCCTCCCCCCAAACCTCCCAACCCCTGCAGCTCCCAACCCCCATTTTTTCCCCCTGAATAAACACCCTGAACACCATTATACATTCTGTTGTGGTTTTTATTGATTTGGGGACAGGGAGGAGACAGGTATGTGGGGGTGGGGTGGCAGGCATGGGTGGGTGGTGGAGGTGACGGGGCCTGGGAGCAGGCCCACCCTTCAGTGGTCCTCACTGTCAAAGTGGACCTTCAGCGCATCCCATATGAGCTGTGCTCACCCCTGGACCTGCTTAGTCTGTGGTATGGTGCCGTCAGTCTGCTTATATTGTGCAGTGAGCCACTCGGCCTCGGTTTCCCAGATGTGGGGGACCCTTTCCCCCCCCCGCACCTCACAGAGGTTGTTCAGGCAACAGCATGCTCTGACAACCTCTGGCAGGTTGCTCTCGCCGAGCTGCAGGCAGGTCAGGAGGGCCCTCCAGCGGGTCTTCAGGAGTCCGAAGGCACGCTTGATGACACTATGGAACCAGTTGAGCCTCTGGTTGAAGAGGTCCCTGCTGTCATCCATGTGGCCTGTGTATGGCTTCATAAGTCAGGGGAGCAAGGGGTAGGCGGCATCTCCCACGATCAGGACAGGCACCTGGACGTCACCAATGGTGATGGCATTGTTGGGGAAGAAGGTGCCCGTCTGCATGCGCCTGTACAGGGCGGAGTTGTGCAGGATCCGTGAATCGTGCACCTTCCCTGGCCAGCCCACGTAGATGTTTTGGAAGATCCCACAGTGGTCCACTGGGGCCTGCAGGACCACAGAGTTGTACCCCTTGTGATTGACATAGTCCCTTGCACAGTGTTCCAGGACTAGGATGGGTATGTGGGTGGCGTCCACAGTGCCCCCACAATTGGGGAAGCTGAGTCCGGCGAGGCCATCGAGGAGGTCGTGCAGGTTGCCTGGGGTGATGAGATGGGCTAGCCTGACCCGGTTGATTGCCCTGCACACCTGCATGCTGGCGGTCCCCATGGTGGCCTTCCCAATGCCGAACGGCTGGTCCATGGAGCGGTAGGAGTCCAGGGTTACCAGCTTCCACAAGGCAATGGCCACTCGCTTGTCTACAGCCAGGGTCGGTCGAAGCCAGGTGTCCATGCGCTGCAGAACCAGGGTGAGCTTGCAGACCAGCTCGAGGAAGGTCCGCTTGCTCATCTGAAAGTTCTGCAGCCACAGGTCATCGTCCCAAGTGGTCAGGACAATCCGCTACCACCAGTCATTGTTAGATGCATGTGCCTAGAGGCGACTAGGCACGGAGAACACTTCGGTGAGTGTGGTAGCTCACTGGGACAGCAAGGTGGGGGGCAGCCAGGTGTCTGCCTCCATGCTGGCGGCTTGCCAGTGAAGCCTACTCCAAAGCATGAGCAGCCTTATCAATAGCTGGCAGGTGTCACGCAACTGCCTGGCAAAGCATAGGAAAGGGTCCGGTCCCTGACCTGCTCAGCCTCCATGTTGCTAGGCACAAAGGGGAAGGTGCTGAGCTCACTTCCTCTTTTATGGGAGTGGCCAGGGGAGCACTTCTCGGGTGCCACATGCCACACTTCCCACCATGCACCACTCCTAGGTCGACCTAGCTCCTGCCAGTCGACTTAAGCATCTAATGTAGATGCTCTAGGTGGATTTAACAAGGTTGACTTTAACTCGACCTAAATATATAATGTAGACGCGCTAAGTTGATGTAACAAGTTTGATTTAAATTCAACTTAATTTAACAAGTGTAGACATAGCCAGCAATACTAAAACTCTCTTTAGTCTTTAAATGACTGTTATTTTTCAGTGTGAAAGATCCATTTTCTAAACAAAAGTAATATTTTACTAAATATTGCTGTAGACTCATTATTTATGCTTACAGAATATAATTCTTTATTTTCCTGTGCACCAACCAATGTTTCCATTCATCTCTTCTTGTGCTCCTAATCCACATTTGAAATTTAATCATATGTGAGCAGGAATCTAGTTATTTGTGGGTTTTGAATATGTGGATTCAGTATGCAATATAAACATGATAACAAACTACAGCCATTAATCTTGTATAGATGGTGTATATATATATAAGATTTGTGTAGGTTCTAATTTTTTCTTGACAGTATCTTTAAGGGCTTTTTTAACTTACTTGTTATTCATAACATACTATTCAACAACCTGTTGTCCAAGGTTCTTTCCTTCACATTGTTACCCTAAAACTTTGGACCCAAGAGACCCTGTACTGGCCTAGGTATACAAATGTATCAATCCAAGCCTTAATTCTAAAAGCAGGTAACTAAAATTGTACTAGAAGATATACCAGGGTTACCAGGGATTTCCATTTATAATAATTGAAAACTCCCTAGACCTACCTGCCTCACTCTACTCTTTAGAGGACTCAGATACAGCCCTTTACTCAAAGGATTGACCCTCAAACAGCAAATTCTTCGGAAAAAAAATGTTTCTTTATTCAATACTAATTTTCTACAATTGCATTTTAATGGGTTGGGTTAGGGACCATTCAGGCGCAGGCATCCAGTTTTATTTACAATCATAGAATCAAAATCATAGAAGATTAAGGTTGGATTGGACCTCAGGAGGCCATCAAGTCCAACCCCTTGCTCAAAGCAGGACCAATTCCCACTAAATCATCCCAGCCAGGGTTTTGCAAGCCAGGCCTTAAAAACTTTTAAGGATGAAGATTTTACCACCTCCCTTTTTTAACCCATTCCAATGCTTCACCACCCTCCTAGTGAAAAAAAAGATTTTCCTAATATCCCACCTAGACCTCCCCCACTGCAACTTGAGACCATTGCTCCTTGTTTTGTCATCTACTACCATTGAGAACAGCCTAGTTTCATCCTCTCTGGAATCTACTTTCAGGTAGTTAAAGGTTGCTATCAAATCCTCCATTCATTCTTCTCTTCTGCAAACTAAAAAAGCCTAGTTCATTCAGCCGCTCCTCATAAGTCATGCTATAGCCCCCTAATAATTTTTGTTGCCCTCCCCATGTCTCTTTCCAATTTTTCCGCATGCTTTCTGTAATGTGAAACCCAAAACTGGACACAATACTCCAAATGAGGCCTAATCAGTGCTGAATATAGGGAAATAATCACTTACCTCAATCTGTTGGTAATATGCCTACTAATACAACCTAATAACCAATACTGTTAGCTTTTTTGGCAATAAGGTCACACCAGTGTCTCGTGTCCAGCTTCTTGCCCATTGTAACTTCCAAGTCCTTTTCTGCAGAACTACTGCCTAGCCAGTTGGTCTGCAGTCCATAGCAGTGCATGGAATTCTTCCTTCTGAAGTACAGGACTCTGCACTAGTCCTTGCTGAAGCTCATCAGATTTCTTTTGACTCAATCCTCTATTTGTCTAGGTCCCTCTGTATCCCACTCGTGTCCTCCACTGTATCTAACACTCCCCCCCAGCTTAGTGTAATCTAGAAACTTGCGGAGGCTGCAATCCACCCCATCCTCCAGATCTTTTATGAAGATGATGAATAAAACCAACCCTAACACCGATCCCTGGGGCATTCTGCTTGTTACCGGCTGCCAACTAGACACCTGTGTGGCTAAATGTTTTCTCTGGTACTGATCTCCTTATGTGTACTAGAGCAATTTAAAAGAACCTCGTGTATCAACATGTCCTTTTAATCTTGAATAATTAGGAAAAATTATTGATAGGTCTTTAGCAATTGATTTTGGCATGTGGTCTTCCTGGTAACTATCAGCTTCAAAAATACAATATTCCTATGAGGGCAACTTAAAGAATCAAACATTTCATTTAATCACCATAGAGCAAATCATATGTTAAGACTTTCCTAAAGTAGATTTTATATTTTGACAGTAGAGAACATTAATGTATCAGCTCTTAAAAGCCTGGCAAAATGAAGGAGTGTCACCAGATGGAGTCCTCAGGTATATACTGTAGTTTATTAATACAGAAATGTTTGGGCAGGCTCTGTATTAATCTGAAAACTTGAAAATCAGTCTCTTGGTGACTTGCCAGATTTTGTGTTCCAAGGAAATCTGACCTTCTTAACTGATGGAGTTATTTCAGATATTTTCTAGAAGTTCTACTTAAAAGAATCTTTGAAAGGTCTATCCACCATGTGCCATTCCATTCCTTTATCTTCTCAGCCAAGGAACAGAGTCCAACCTATCCATTTAAAAGGAGCCCCCGCTGAATAATTACATACTCCAATTCTTCTCCATCTGTTGCTTTCTTGATTTACAAATGCCTTTTCTTGTAACAGAAAGCAAATAGCAGATACTCAGCTGTTCAGAATTTCCATCTGGGAAACTGCAAGTAGATATGGTTCAATGTCCAGGAGAAGAGCCTATTGTAACATATAGTTAAATATGGGAAAGAAACATTGAGAAGGAAATCATAAAAGAAATGTACGTTACCTGATCTCAGTTTGACTAATACTAAAGTGTAATCATGATAAATCATGTAATGGGCAAGCTACATATAGTACACATGTCTCAATCCAGTGCTAAGGAAGAGAAACTACAAGCTGTACCCTTAAGAAGTGTGGAGCACAACCGTGTTCCTGATGTGTACTCTGGAGTTCCAAAGGGCCTTGTGCTAAAGTAAAGGGCAATGCTTCAGAAAGCTTCTGTTAGACTCATGTACCTCTACGTTGTCCCCACTGGGGATATTCCTTAAAGAGACAATGTAGCCCTTCATGTGTCTGTTGCAGCTTTAAGTGTCACAGTTACAGTGACACTGGAATAAAAAGGGTCAGAGGTCTTCTTCAAAAGATCCACTATCTTCAGTATTGTTTGCCTTAAAAGCATGCAAATCTTTCAACTCAAATCTGTAAACTCTTTCAGTGCCAACATTTTATTAGGATTTAGCCAACAAGGACAATAAGGGTGGATGTTGGCTTATGCAAATTCCTTGTCTGAACAGACTTCATCACTCCTTGACCCAACAGTGGTTGCTTAAATCGAAACAATAAAAGCACAGTCTGAAAGCATAAACAGGACAAAAAGTCCTTGCTCCTCAGGGCTTCTATTTACAGTTCCCTCCCTCTCACTCCAGGAGATTTGAAGTCTCTTTGAAGCAGCCTACTGCCTACTCATTTAGCACAGAGCAGTTACTCTCTTGGGCTATGTCTACACTGAGAAATTTAGGTTGAATTTACTTTAAGATGATCTTATTAAGTCGACTTAGAGAGTCCACACAGGACTCTTAAGTCGACCTAAACCTGGCCTTACTAAGTTGACTTAGAGAGTCTACACTAGACTCTCTAAGTCGACTAGTTTGGTCCAGGGGGAGGGTGACTCTCCTTTGGAGCCTCGGATCCCCAGTGTATGGGGGCTTGTCCTGGGGAGAGCCACCCCTGCACGGGGCTGGCTCTCCCCGAGACAGCAATCCCCAGAGCAGTCTGGGGGAGAAGGGAGTGTGGAGTTTCCTTCTGACCCAGACTGCTTGGCTCCCTTCTGGCCGGGACTGCTCAGGTCCTGGGCAGAAGGGAGCTCTGCGCTTCCTTCTAGCCAGGACCGAGCCATCCCGGGGAGAAGGGAGCCCCGTGGCTCCTTTCTGTCAGGACCCGAGCGGTCCTGGCAAAAAGGGAGCTGTGGCTCCCTTCTCCCTGTGATGTGAGCGGTCCCGAGGAGAAGAGTGCCGGGAACGCTTCCTGGGGAGAAGGGAGCAGGGGTTCCCTTTTTCCCCTGCCCTAAGTTGACTTACCGTGTAAGTCGACTTAGGGCATCCACACTGCTTAAGTCGACTTAAGAAGTCGACTTAAGCATTAAAGTCGACTTAAAAGTAGGTCTTATTAAGTCGACTTTAAATTTCCTTAAGTCAACTTAAGCAGCAGCTTAAGTCAATTTAAGGAAACTCCAGTGTGGACACAGAGTAAATAAGTCGACTCAAGCCTGCTTAAATCGACTTAATTTACTAGTGTAGATGCACCCTTGGAGTTCCAAACACTTTTCGCCTTCTGCCCTGTTTTTCTTTCCTTATATTTGGGCTTACTCTCATTAGCTGCATCAGCTGAGGGCATGTCTCTTCCCACTTGAAATTTTTCATAGCTGAGCCAGATTTGAATTGGTTTTGCTACCTGTGTTTTGTGTGGAGGTTGTGGACTTTATCAGAATGCACCACATACATTAATGGAGAAAAAACAAGAATACCTGTCTAATATTACAGTAACTTATCAACACAAGGAGCTAAGAAGATACATAAGCAGAGAAGTAGCATGCATGATATATAAGATATAAATTGAGAAATGCATGTACTGGAATACACATATTACTGTGTAATTTAAACTTGTCACTTATATTGAATATATTTGATCTGTAGAGTGCATTTGGGAAATGCCATGCAATATGCAGAATTTTAAACACTTTACTGAATCAGAAGAAGCAACCCTTATAGCAGTGTTTCTGGGCTATCATGATTAAATATGTGCTGTCATTCCCTTTATAAACCTCTATATTCAGAGGAATTAGAATAATACAGTATTAAAAAATTCCTTCTGGGCCAACATTAAGCATACAGTGTTAAGGTTCTAGAGGCAGTGCTGATTGTGCGTGAAGTTCTGGTGTATTGTGACTTGTAATATTAATTTCTCTAGCATTCAGGTTTAAGCTCAAGCCATTTTTCAGCACTACCATGCCATCACTACTATATTAAAAAAAAAATAAAAATCAGCTACTGTGCTTTTGTACACAGACATTTGAAATTTATTTTTAAAAAAGTGAAGTAATTTGGTCTAGTGGTTAGAGATAGGGAAAAGGAGTCAAAATTCCTAGGTGACAGTGTTCTGTGTAAGCAAGGTCTAGTTACTTGGGACTTCCTGCTCAGCCAGCAAAAGAGGGACACCTTATGGGCTTTGTGTTTGCATGGGTACAATTAAATACTTATCATAATTTCACTGTATATGGATGAACCCAACCAGGTGCTGGGTATGATGGGAAATGGTATGGTATGTGTGGCTGGCTTGGGTTACAAATCCCTGTGTTTAAACTGAATGGAGAAATGAAATGTTGGGTTTTTTTCCCCCCACTGTATCCTGCCCTTTGATTATATAAACTGTGTTTAGCCTGCTCTGATGGAAAAGTCACCATCAGCAACACAGAACTCAGGAGAGTAACAGATCCTGTTTTACAGTACTGAAAAACAAAGGGTAGGGGCAGTATGAGCTCTGCTGCAGAGTTGTGCCTCAGGCAATGCCTAATCCCCTTCTCATTGTTGAATGATAGACTTAAAGATTCCTTGTGGAGTCTTTTGTTATTTTGACCAAGGACATGTCTCTGGTGTTCTAAAAGCTGAAATCACTAAGAGCTGAAATCACTAAAACAACTGACTGAGGCCCAGCAGTGGTTGGTGCTGTGGTCATGGCATGTTATGGGCTGTGTGGTTCAAGCCCATTAAGCTAGAAGTGTCCTTTTCAGTCCTCATCAGTGTTGTTCTGTGTCCAGCGCCGATATCAGCTTGGCTGAGTGTGTGAGTTTCTGAAGGTGTGCTCCCTTAGGATTACCCTTTCTCAGATCTATAAGTGGGGACTCCATTAGCCCAGTGATCTAGAGTCTGGCTTGGATCTGAAGCAGGGACTGAGTTAGCATAATAATCCTAAACCTTGGTGCTCCTTTGGTGAACACTCTGGGTTACGTTTGGCTCAAATCTTTAGGGAGAACTTGGTTAACTCAGTGATTTGGAACCCAGGTGTACACTGTGTGTGAAAGGTAAAATCAGGCAGAACTCACGATTGAAAAAAACAACACAACCACTGATCTTTGTAGAAATGAAGGTGCCAGGCTAGGCTTTATTGCAAGGTAGCACAATGGCAAGCGATCTATATCAACAGATCCGCTGGCAGCATATTTGCTCTCAATACAATGGAAGAGCTCAATTGACGGTAGGACTCCCTGTCCCCCCCTTTAGGCTGCACAGCGTCTGAGCTCCAGGGCTCCTACTTTTATACCCTCATCTGACACCACATTGATTGGTCCATATTCTAATTGATTCACACATTGATTGGTCCACACATCACTGGACATCTCCATCCATCAAAGTGTCATGATTTGACTGAACCCTACCTTTGCACGGGCCAAACTATGCAAAACATCTTTTCTTATCTCTTTGGTGTTAGACCAACCCAACACCACCTTCCTCAAGGTACATTCTGATTCTTATACTTATTATTGCAAATTCAGCTTGTTTCTTGCCAATTTTAGTGAGGTCAGACTTTCACAACCTGTATCTTGTCAGTACCTCCAGTTCAGGTCTGCAGTACATTCTTTGGAATGTACACTACAGTACACTGCTTTGGATTACTTTGTTAGGCCCGGAGCCAGCAACTAGGTGCTTCTACTTGTCTTTCTATTTTCACTGTTTACTTTCTCCTACAGGTGCCTCTGGCCAAGAGAGCTGCCTGCTCGCGGAGAGTTGGCAGGAGTGAGCAGACAGCATGAATGGATGGTGTGAGTGGACAGCTACCATTCAGCAGACAGCAAGTGACCAGTGGATGGCTGGAAGGCAGTGGATGGTGTGAGTGGCCAGCAGATGACTGGCAGGCAACAGATGGCATGAGTGGCTGCGGAAGGCTGGTGAGCAGCAGATGGTGTCTATTGATGGAGAGAGCCAGCAGATAACACTCAGTGAGACCCATGGGTTGCAGAAAGCAAGTGGAGGGGACTGGCAGAGGGCCCCCCCAGAAGTGGACGCTAAAACTATGATGGTCAGTAGGGGGGTAATAGAGAATGTGAAGAACATGCTTTATGTACACTGGGGTTGGGTGAGTTCTCCTTATTGTTTTTTGTGTGAATCCTGTATGGCACTGGATTCCCAAATTAGTGCTGGTTTTGATATTCCTCTGTATATTCTCTTTATTTTATTATTAAAAGTTGTATGTACTTGCTCTCTAGGGCTATGTCTACACTTGAAAAGTTAGGTCGACTTTATGAAGTCGATTTAATAAGGTTGACTTAAAGTGACCCTTATTAAGTCAACTTAACAAAAGTCGACTTAACTTTTCAAGTGTAGATGTGGCCCCTTTTCGGCCTTATTAAGTTGAGTTAATGTTTTAAGTCGACTTAAAAAGGTCCACCTAGGCACTACTCCGCATCTCCACTGGCTTAAGTTGACTTAATAAAGTTGACTTAAGCGCTAGTTCGAATTAAAACGGGGTGTTATTAATTCAAACTAACTTTTCCTTAATTCGACTTAAGGAGCAGCTTAAGGCGAATTAAGAAAAGTCCAATGTAGATGTGGAGTAAATTAAGTTGACTTAAGCCTCCTTAAGTCGACTTAATTTGTAAGTGTAGATTCACCCTAGGGTGCTTAGAATAGCATATTTTCTCCCGGGAGACTGGGTGGGGGCGTGAGCCAGTTGGTGGGGGCTTAAACCAGTTGGTATTGTAACATTTTAGGAACCCCTAGATATAGAACCTGGCCCTTTGCTGCTGCCATGCAAGCTTGGCAGAAGGGTAACACCTAAGTCATGAAAGCAGGTCAGATTCTTTAAGTGCTTGTCAGGGCCACAGTTTTACACGTAATCAGAATGGCAGCACCTCCAAAAAAGCCATCTGACATTCACTAAAGCAGGGCAAAGACTGCACAGTGCTTCCCTCTAATATTCATTCTAACTTTAAACTAACTCATTTTTTCTTTCCCTTTTCTGTGAATATGCCTATAAACAAATTTGCAGGCAGCAACATTAACTGGATTGACACTTTTAAAGTGAATATTAGGGAATATTTGTGTAAAAAATATTTTGAACTTGTAAATGTGAATTTCTGTGCTGCAGACATAACCAGAAGGTCAGAGCATAGACTGTCACTGCAGAAATTGGGGAGTATTTTTAAACATTGAGAATGTAACATGGCCATAGGATTTTCATATATTTTAAGGGATTTAAGGACCAAACTCCTAATTTCAATGAAAGTTTAGCACATTACTCCCATAGGCCATTCTGGTGGTACAGGACCTGTCTTTGAAAAGAAGCATGTAGCCAAGCATTTCAGGACAATCATGAAAAAATAGCTTGAACCTATATCTCTGCATTAAAAACAAAACAGAACAAACAAACAAGAAAACCTGCTATATTTATATTTGCACTGGAGCATCCTGCTGAATTAACTTGCTGGATGAAGACTTCAATTTCTACATGACCGTATTATATTATAGAGCAGTAGCCTCCAAGATGTCAGTTATAGAAGAATCTGTTTTTATTATGGAAAGACACAAATATATAGATTTTTTTGTGAGTTTTTTAATTGTGTTGGGATTTGGCCTACATAAAACTTCTATGGTTGAATTATAATCTCAAAAGAAAGCTGGGTTATAAAAACTGCGCTATAGGAAAGCATGAAGATTGTGAAGAACGTTCTCCCCCCCTCCCGCAGGAAATGTAAAATGCCTTTTGTAAATTGTTGTGGAAGTATATTCTGCCCTTTTTTATATTACAAATGTCTCTTTAATTCAAGTATGCCGTATGAAGTGTTGATAAGAGTTTTTGTTGTAGCTGTTTGTGTTGTGGTTTTTCTCATGAAAACATTTCTTCTGTGCTGCTTGAATTTGCATGTAGAGTTCTCCAAGAAATGTAAATTTGTTTCAAGTGAAAACAAGAAAAAGCAAGTTTGATTAAGCTGTTCATAAGAGGTGTTGATACATGGTGAAGATATACTGAAGATGTTAATTAAAGTGTTTTTATTAAACTTGTTCTCCATTCTCTGTCTTTCAGCTTGGCAGGATAAATTATTGCCACAGGTGTTTTCATTACAAGAATGAAGTAAAAAGATGAAGGATTACAGCTACAAATCCTTGTGGGAATGTATCGTTTTAGTTACTGTATTGATGCTACTATTGTCTACTGTGAGATGCGTAACAGTTAAGTTTGCTAGATTTCCTTTCCTTATTAAGTGGTAGAACTAATCACTATGCACAGGCAGATGTAAATGTTTAGTAAACTTATACCCATCATTTTACAGTAAGTTAAATAAAGATTAAAAACACTTAAAACAAAGAATTAAATGACATATACAATATGGTTTTGTTACTGCAGCATTACATATGCCATGGGGATTTACAGTAAAATAAATTTTATAAAGATTCATCATCTTTTGATATTATAGTCTCCAACTCTGAAGCAGAAAGGAGCACTACGACCATGTCTACCCTCTAGGATAACACATTCCCAATATAATTCCCAAAGGATATCTTTACAAAAATATCCAATTTTGATTTTAAATTTGTCAGTGATGTAGAATCTGCTATGACTCTTTGAAAATTGTTCCAATGATTAAATATCCTCCTTTTTAAAAATCTATGCCTTATATCTAGTTTGAATATTTAACTTCAACTTACAGCCATTGGATCATTTACCTTTCCCTGGGTGCATCTACACTTGTAATTTAAGTCGACTTAAGGAGGCTTAAGTCGACTTAATTTACTCTGTGTCTACACTAGAGTTTCCTTAAATCGACTTAAGCTGGTGCTTAAGTCGAATTAAGGAAAAGTTAGTTCAATTTAATAACACCTCATTTTAATTCAAACTAACGCTTAAGTTGACTTTATTAAGTTGACATAAGCCAATGTGGATTAGCCCTAAGTGGACTTCAATGGCCTCTAGAGCTCCCTCCCTGACCTTCCTCCCAGAGTTCCTGACACAGGAAACATGCCCCAGCCAATCATGGGGCAGTACACAGCCCTACCCTCTCTGAGGTTCAAACATGGTCAGGCTTGCTTCTGTGAGCCTGGCAGAGGCTGAGCCCCCTGGCACTTGGCAAGAGGTGCCCCCCCTGCCACCGTGGACCTAACCCCTACAAGTCAACCTAGGCGTCCAGTGTGTACACTCTAGGTCGACTTTGTAGGGTCCCCCCCAAAGTCGACTTAAAATTTAGGTGTGGACATGTTAAGTTGACCTAAATTTACAAGTGTAGACATAGCCAATGATCCCCTTGCCCTCTTGCACTGGGATGCTGGTGGGGTCGCAGTGTCATTGCTGATTTCCTCTGTGATGATTTTATGTTATTTTCTTCCAGATCATTAACAAAAATGTTAATTAGCATAGGACTACAAATCAACTCCTGTGGAATACCACTAGAAACCCACTTAGTAGATGATGATTCCTCATTTGGAGTTACATTTTGAGATGTCTCAGTTAGCCATTTTTTAATCCATTAAATGTAAGTGTTATCTTGTTCTAGTTATTTCGTCAAAAGATCATGCAGTGCAGCATGTCAAGCAGCTAAAAGATCATATACTGCCCTTGGACCACATGCATAAGTGTTACTAACAGTCAACTCTTGAATGTAATATATGGACTTAAGTAGGCAATCTTAGGAACTCACGTATTTGGGCTCATAAGGCATTATCACAGTAGAAACCAATCATCATCATTATCATCATCATCAGTCAGGAAGCATATCTTTTACAAAACAAACAAGGAATCCTGTGGCAGTTTTAAAGACTAACAAATTTATCACCTGAACTTTTATGGGTGTAAAACCACTTCATTAGATGCATGAAATAGAAGCTGTATCAAGTCAGGTGAATGAATACAGAGAAAGGTAAGTCACAAGGTCAGTTTAGTCTTTTTCGGGAAACCAAACAAGTTGTTTTGATTCAAACAGAGTGGAACAATGGATAAGAAGGTGAGAATGTTAAGAGGGGAAAATGACCTTTGGTAATGAGTGAGCCAGCCCAAATCTTTATTCATACCTGACATAATAGTGTCAGAGTTTTTACAATTACTCTGGGATAAATATAGGAGTCTTTGACTGTCCCATAAGGCAGCAGGTCCATTTTGTGGTAGAGTGGATAGAAGCATTAGGAAATATGATGGGTAGTGGAATGGCTGGAAAGTCAAGCTCCATAAGAGTAAAGAAGGTGGCTGAATCAAAGGTGTCTCTTTTGGATCAAGAACTGTGCAAATCTATTAACCAACTACTTTATTATTTCTACTGAATAGTGTCCTAAGATCTCAAAGAGGTATTAGGATCCCATTGAATTTAGCACTTGACAAACAAATAACACAAATGGTGCATCTACGCTTACAAATTAAGTCGACTTAAGGAGGCTTAAATTGACTTAAACTACTCTGCGTCCACACTGGGCTTTCCTTAAGTCAACCTAAGCATTTCCTTAAGTCGACTTAATGAAAACTTAAGTTGACTTAATAACATCTTGATTTAAATTGACTTAATGCTTACATCGATCTTATTAGCCAGTGTGGATGGGGATTAGAAGCTAAATCCACCTTATTAAGTCAATTTAAAGTGTTAAGTCGACTTAATAAGGGGCTATGTCTACACTTGAAAAGTTAAGTTGACTTTAGTTAAGTCAACTGAATAAGGTCGACTTTAAGTTGACTTAAAGTCAACCTTATTAAGTCAACTTAATGAAGTCAACTTAACTTTTCAAGTGTATACATAGCCAAAGACAGTTTTTCTTGTGGCAAGAAGTACATGCTTACTTGGGCTGCAAGCTATATATAGAAACTGTCATTCTTTTTTAAACATTCATCATTTCTATTTGTACGGTCCTTAATTCTGGCCTTAGTTATGCAAGCATAACTAAGCAGAATTTGAGTTTTGGCATGTTTTATATTATGAATGTTAGTGAAGCTATGGATTTAAAAAGTGTAGCTATGAAATTAATTAATGTGAACTTAATCATTAAAATGACAGTATCAGCAACCAGTAATTTCTGCTACATTAGTCAGTTCACACAGTTTATTTAGTTTATCTGAATTAATTTATTTTCTTTTCAGTGCAGTCATTTATTTTCAAGGTAACTACTGAATTGAACTATTCAGCTGCTTTAGTGAAAAGAATTCAGTATGGTATTAGGAAAGTATGCAGTACCTCTCCTTTTTTATGGTAAAACCCTAGTAAATTTGTATAGTGGGTGTTATGGGGGAAAAAAAATGTTGTTTTCTTAATGGAATGACATTTCCTAGGCTATATTTGTGGGATTATAAGCAGCACATTGGGTTCAGGAAGACAGACATAGAAAATAGTTTTCCTATCCTGCAAGAAACAGTTTTCTCATCCTGCAAGAATTTTTGTGATATCAGAAAAAAAATTCCCAACCTGCACTGGAACATTAAGAAAATGTATATTTTCACAAACCAACAACAAAAATTTCAGGTTAATCAAAATGTTTAGATTTAAATCATTTTGAAATGTTCCATTTTAATTTTGATACTAACTTTACTATAAAGTAACTGAAATAGCATACTGAAAAGGTCATTTCAGACTGGAAAATGAAACTTTTCATTTTAAAAATGGAGAGAGAGAGAGAGAGAGAGAGTGATAAGAGAGCTCATATGAGCAAAGAGATCCTTACCAGCTTCAGGCAGATGTCCTTTAATAAAACTGATATGTTGAAGGGTTATCAGTTTAAACTCTACAGATATTAAGGGAGATCCTCAAGTTCATCTCACCATCACTCATCAGAACTGAGTGGATGGAAGCATAGGTAGCTTGTCATTGTCTTTTTGTACCTAATCCTGTGAGGCAGCTGGGGCCAATTTGACCTTCAATACAAGTTAAAGCAACCTCAAATCTGACCTAATTTTTGTTGATTGAATAGACCCCTAGAGGCCTACCAGTACTGAAAAATATCCAGAATTGCATTATGCTGTGGAGGACCAAAAGTGTGTGACTATATCTTCTATGATATTGAATTCAATTGAACTATTAATCTTTGGACTACAGGGATATACAGAGGCTCAGAGATTTAGGCACCATTGTTCTAGGAATTGGAAACACGTTTGATGATAGTCCCTAACCCCAAAATACTGTAATACAAAGCAGAATAGACAAAGAAAGCTAAGGAATGGAAACAGGAACACAGATGTGACCTGAGTTGCCTAGGGTCCCATAGCAAATCAGTGACAGAAATGGACATAAAATCCAGGTCTGACTTCCGGCCCAGTGCCCTAACTACTGTTGACTGGATTATAGGATACATTTGGAATTTTAGATACTTGAAGTAATGGTTTACCTGATTGTTAGAGAAGAAGGGTTCTTGACCAGATCCAGCCCCAGATAAAATTACAAAGGACTCCCCCTACTACAAAGAACAATTGGAGTTACAAAGGATTCTTAAAAACACTTCTTTATTACCAAAAAACATAAGCAGAAAACAATAAAAAAGGATTAATTGATAAAATGCAGTAAAATATGCTTAACAAAGTCTTATACAAATGTTATACAATTACTAACAAATTAAAACTAAACATATGACCTATATCTTATAAAGTAATTAATAAGTAACATATTTACACTACCTTAGGACAAAGATGCTGAGATGAAGGGTGTAGGTTCTACTGATTTTAAGCAAACTTATTTAACTTTATTAAACTAAACTAAACTAAAATAGAAAACAAAAGATAAAGCTGTGGGTTTTAGGACAACGCTGAATTCAGGTAAGATGACTTCAGAGTGAAAGAAATAGAAGCTTTAAAGCTTATCAGATTTTGGCATCTTATATACCCTTTTCTCCTTACATAACAGACTTTACACCTTTATACCCCTCTAAAAATAAACCAAATGATTTCATACTTTCTCACCCAAATATGGGCCCTTACTCCAGAAATTGTCTTGGTACTTTTAGATTATTGGTTAAGGGGTTTATTCGTACAATTTACGTATTTTCCCCACCAACTTATTCCATGTCACCTTTCCCCTAGTTTTGTTTACCCGTTTTGTGTGTCCATCAAAATATCAAATGTCTTATCTTAAGATTGTTTATCACTTTGAAGGTTGGCAGCTACTTTTCACCTAGATTATATGAAGAGCTAATATTGTCTGGTCTGAAAATAAAACCTACTTTTTGATAAATTTAACTTTACATCCACCTACGTATTGCAAAGCTGTTATATACAGACTCATTCTGGAAATTTATAAAACTTTTACAATGAGGCCTGTAGGTGTCTTGCATTTCAGCTGCTACTACAAAAGTTATGCTAACTTACCTACTTATACTAAATATACCTCTATAAGAATACTTATAATACTAAAATTCTTAAACTTATAATGAGAGACAAACATATATAAGATAGGATATATGCATATAAGCTAGGCCTAGAGAGATAAACAAAGGTTACGCTACTACCTTGGAGACTACTAAGAACAAGGCACCACTCAATATAACAGTGTCAGGCTCTTATCCAACATTTGGATCTAGCAGCCAACATAGCAGTCTCTCTCTCTCTTTTTTTTTCACCTGTTTATCAAACAAGGAATTTTGATGAATAGAATAAGATCTCATTTCTTATTGCTGACACTTAAAAAAATCTAGAACTTATCTTGCACATATGTTGTTCCAAATCAGTGCCAAAATTGCAAGTAAACGCCTTCTGTGCAGTTATTGACAATGTAATGCAAAAATAATTTTCATCACAATCAACATTTTAATTCTACTTCCCTATTTATTCTTACAATGAGAAGTGCTAATTAAATTCCCTTTGCCTGATTCATTTCATACAATGTATGAATAGCAGGTAAAGTCAATTTGTGAGCCCATTGTCCTTGATGTACTGTAGAAGTGTTTCCAGCTGGAACTGATTATGCTTCATTTTCTGTGTTACCCAGTTAAAGGTAATCCAAAAGACAACAATAAATAATTGTGTTTCTACTGTTATTTAAATCTGTACTGCCACCTTTATTGAACAATGCAGATAAATAGTTGAAGGTGGTTCACCTTGTCCGCAGAGCAATTTCTTAGCAGTACTAATGTTCAATTTCTTAACAGTGCTAATGTATATGACCCTGAAATGTCTCCAGTACATAGCAGGATAACTGATTAAAGAAAAAGAAACTTTTAAGAAAATGGAATTCAGTCATATGTCTCTTTGAATTTGTGTTTTAACTGATATTTAGAAGGCTTGCTCACTGACCTCTCAAAACTTATAGGGAGCAGCAAGACATATAACTAATGATCAGAGTTCTGAAAAGCAGATGTTATCAGCAGGAAATGCATGATGGTGGTTGAGAGTTAAGGAGAGAATCCTAGGGTATGTCTACACTAGTAATTTAGGTCAACTTAAGGACCCTTAAGTCGACCTGAATTACTCCATGCCTACACCTGACTTTCATTAGGTCAACTTAAGAGATTCCTTAAGTTGACTTAATGAAAGTTTAAGTCGACCTAATAACAACCACCCATTAGGTCAACTTAAGCCTTAAGTCAACTACTTAAGTCGATTTAAGGATGGTGTGGATGGGGAATAACCCTTAAGTCTACTTCATTAAGTAGACTTAAGGGCATTTAGGTTGACTTAACAAAGTGGACTAAGTCGACTTAGTCCACTTTGTTAACGACTTAATAAGGTCAGCTTTAAGTTGACTTAAAGCCAGCCTTATTAAGTTGACTTAACAAAGTTGAGTTACTTTTTCTGGTGTAGACATACCCCTAGAATCATATATTACATATGGAAGAAGCCTAGTTAGTCTTTCCTTTTGACAATCTACAATTAATGTCTGCAGTAATTTTTTTCTAGCTGTTTGTGAAAAGCTTATCAAATGTGTTGTAATTACATTAACTAAGAAGGAAAATTTTATATATTGTGTGTACTATATAGAGAGACATGTGGACAGTGTGGGGGATGGGAGGGTAGAAAAGGTACTGTGTTAATATTGTTAAGCAGAAGAAGAGAAATAAAGGGGAACAGTGTGAAGGACTGGATTTTGCATTGCCAGGTTTGACTGCATTGATTCTAAAGATCTGAAAAGGGCAAATGTACTGAAATAAGCATATCAAGTCCCTTTTGTAACCAACCTTGCCATCAATGTGAGTGGAATTTTTGGATACAAGTTCCAGGATAGTCAAAGATGGATTGTGAAGTGACAACTTCTCTGTATTCAGAAACACAAACCCAGAACAGAGGAGCCACAGAAACAAAGATATGAAGAAATTAATTTCAGTAGAGGAAAAAATAAAAAGTTAAAGTAGCAGTGACCACCAGAGTTAACTTTCTAATGGATGTTATATTATAATCTCTCTTTTTCACTGACTATCATCTTTGGCAAAAGTCATGGCAGCCTCATAAGCTTCCTATTGGTATTCTTCCAGCCACAGATCGCAAGAACACATTATATTCTGGTCACACTCCCTCCAGTAAACCCGATGCTCTATGGCATGGAGTGGATTTGGTGGGGTTGTCTAGAGAGCCAGCTATGCCAGCATTACACTAACCAATGATTCCCTCACTCTGATGGAAATCCTTAGCTGCCTGCAGCTCACAGAGGAGACTTGTCATAGGGCAAGGCTGACCCCACTGTATCTAAATTTGAATTTGATTGAGCTACTGGGAGTAGCACTTCAGCTCTTGATGAACACGAGTGAACTGTAGTGGCTATGTAGCCAAGTACTCCATATTACAACCCATCCAAAAGTTGTTCAGCTCTAGCAGCACAATGATTTCTTAACATCATGCAGAGATTGGCTCAGTAGTGATCAACAGGCTGAAATGCTGATTGTCAGTTTCTGAGGCACTAGATTGATGCTCAGAGAAATACCATTGTAAATGCTTGCTCAGTTCACTAAAGCTCTGTTTATGCCATTTCCATGGATGATGGAACAAGGATGTTTTACAGGAACTGGAGAATTACTAGTAATACCTATTTTGATAC
>ML685832.1:7151159-7168852 GCA_007922175.1 Pelusios castaneus
ATAGATAGATAGATAGATAGATAGATAGATAGATAGATAGATAGATATAGAAACTCTTCTGCAAAAGACTCCAGACTAGGCCCAGCTTCTCCCAGTCACACACTGAGCACATGGGCTCTTCTCATTGCAACTCTCGTCATGTGTCTGCTGCTCTCATGGCATCTGACAACTCCAGCAGCAGAAAACCTTGTCCAGTGACAGCAACCGACTCCAAGAGATCTCTTAAAAAGATATTCTCAACTAGGCATATGGGTTACACATGCACCTGGTAGCTGGAGAATTTTGAACGTAGCAACCATCTGTTGATGTGAGCATCTTGTGTCACGAACCGAGTAGCTAACGTATGAGGCAGACAGACTGCCTCTCCAGTTCCTTCTATAAAATGAAACAGAGACCCAAAGCAGAAGAGAAGAGGGCATCATGTGGAATATAGATTCTTAAAATCAAGATGCAACACATTATAACATGCAGAGCTGGCCTTTGGCTACTGGGGGCCCTAGGCAAAGGCCCACAGCAGGGCCCCCTATAGGTATGCAGGGACCCCTCTGTAGCCCCAGATCCCCACCCCCCTGACATCCCCTCCAGTCCAAGTTCCTTGTCACTGGCCCCAGCCCCATCCTATCCTGGGGGCAGCAGGGCAGGTTGGTTCAGAGGCCAGGCTCTGTGCTTCTTCGTCGCCCCTTGCCTTTGGCTTGCCGCTAAAGGCGGGGGACAGTGTGACCCTGGGAGATCAGCGGGGCCCATGGAACTGAAGGGCCCGGGGCGGTTGTTTCCCCCCACAAGGACAGCAGTGGGCTTTTGGCATAGGTGAAGCATGCAACGAGGCCCCTTACTGCTTGAGGCCCTAGGCATGTGCCTGCTTCGCCTACCCCAAAAGCTGCCTCTGATAACATGTAGCATAGGTCATATAACATAATACAAAGCAACATATAAAGATAGTCAAAACAGCAAATATATAAAAAAAATCAAAACAAACAAATAAATCAAATAAACGACTAAAATAAAATATGTCCAATAAATAAATAAATAAATAAATCAAAACAGTATAAATCAAATAGTCACAATGCTATGTAATATGAATAATAAAGAAACAATATAATACTCATTATATAACAACATTTCCTTAGCACATATCATAACTGTAATGGATTGCACAGGACCCACCTGATGAGCTCCTCCTGATGCTGTAACGGGAATGAGCTCAAGTGGTCCCCATCAGGTGGTCAATGCTCTGTCTCTTCCATGACCAGGACCTCAGCCCTCTAGCCAAATCCATATACAAGTCCACCCCTGTCAGGGAAAAGTCTCACTCACTATCCCTGGTCACTAGATAAAATAGTCAATGGCTGTGAGCACTGCACTGCTCCAGTTGCTCTGGGTGAATGGGAAGGGACCTGTGCCCACTCACTTCTCCAGACCCCAGCCCAGGGACTCTAAGTGCTACAACATTGGCATCAATGCCACTGCCTCCCTGCACTCTGTCTATCACACTCTGTTTCCTTGGGCTGCTCTCCCCACAACCCTCAGTTGCATGCCAACCCTCACTTCCAGGCTGCGCATCCACAGTTTGATCCTGGCCTGCTACTCTGGAGTCCCAGCTGCTGTCCACTCCTGGCACCCTTGCCTCTGGCCCTCTGCTTCAGCCACTGCTGCCATCCACCTCCAGTGCCTTCAGGACTCTGACTTCTGGTCAGACTGTGAGCTCTTCGGGATGCTGGCTTCCCTTAGCATGCCAGCCAGAGAAAGAACCTTCTTCTTGGGCTTCCCAGGTGAACTGACTGACCTGCCATTGCAGCATACTTTTATAGTATGCAGCTAGTCCCTGATTGGGTCCCAGCTGCTCTCAGTCTATTGGCTGCTTCTCCCAGGCTCTCTTAACCCCTCATGCACTGTAGTTTGGTGAGAACACGACTACAATAAGACAATGCAACATTAATAATATAACAGAACACAATGTAATTCCTTTAGAACACAATAACACATTGTAGTATTCAGTATTGCAATAGTTTATGATTGCTCTAAATGTTCACATTCTATACATAATGACCAGTGGCAAATAGGATTCTGACAGCAAGTTCCTACACTTTAAATCCTATACACAAAATGACATACACCCACAAACATTCAACTTTATTAACCTAGGCATATATACTCATACATCCTAGTTGTTATTATAGCAGAGTCATCATGTTTACCTCTCTTGTAGTCTTCCCATCCCTCTGTTAATCCTTCTGATCTGTTCTGTCAAGACAAATAGGGTGCGTCTACACTTGTAAATTAAGTAGACTTAAGCCTGCTTAAATCGACTTAATTTACTCTGTGTCCACACTGGAGATTAAGAAAAAGTAAAGTCAACTTTGTAAAGCCTAGTTTTACATTGACTTGACTGCTTAAGTCGACTTCTTAAGTCAACTTCAGCAGTGTGGACACCCTAAGTCAACTTGGTCGACTTAGGGCAGGGAGCACAAGGGAGCATTACATGGCTCCCTAGCAGAAGCTGAAGGTCTGGGGAGAAGGGATCCCCAGCGAGGGCTCCAGCGGGAAGGGATCCCCAGCTGGAACCCTGGCTGGAGAGCTGGAGAGGCAGGTGGCTGTTCCTGGCAGAGCCAGCTGTGTGCCAGCTGGCTCTGCCAGGACCAAGAAGCCGCTCCTGGCTTGTCCCGGCAGAGCCAGCCGGAACACAGCTTTCTCTGCTGGGCCAAGGAGGGGTGAGCGGCTCTCCCAGCTCCCTTCTTGCCGGGATTGCTCGGGTCCTGGCTAGGAGGAAGCCCCATGCTCCCTCCTCGCTGGGACCGTGCTCCAGCTCCCAGGAAGCCTCCGGAGGCTTCCTGGGAGCTGGAGCGCACTGTGCTGGCAATTGCCGGCACTCCAGCTGTTTGGGGAGGCCTGGGGGGCTTCCCTAAACAGCTGGAGCCCTGGCAATTGCTCGCACGGCGCTCTGGCTCTTTGGGAAGGGCTGGGGACCTGCATGGGTCCTGGAGAAAAACCGAGCGCTCCCTCGTAGCCGGAACCGCGCTCCAGCTCCCGGGAAGCCTCCAGAGGTTTCCCAGGAGCTGGAGCATGGTCCCATCTAGAAGGGAGCTGCAGGGTTCCTTCTAGCCGGGACTACCATATCTCTCTCTCTCTCTCTCTCTCTCTCTCTCTCTCTCTCTCTCTCTCTCTCTCTATCTATCTATCTATCTATCTATCTATCTATCATAGGCTTAAGGAATCTTGTCATTATAAATGATAGGTTTATATACTTAGCATAAGTTCATAAGTTAGCATAGCCATTTTTAAATTAATAGTTGGAACACAAAGTATCTTACAGGCCTATGTAGAGATTATACAAAGCTTGTATGAAACAGCTAAAGGCAGAATTATAAGTTAGCACGGAAGTTTAGAAGATAAGTAAAATTTGGATATGTTGGCACATCTGTTTGTTTGATGAGTAGTTGTACGAAGATCCTTGGGGCTATATTTTGTTTATAAAACCCACGTCAGCAGATAGAGAAACAACTTGCTAGTTTGGGCCCTAAATATCTAAAATAACACTGCAAACCCCACAGGAATACCTAGAAATAATAAAAGGGAAAGAAAGAAGAACATTCTGAAAGGAGAACATGTGTCAATCATATGCACAAACCCATCAACTAATAGAATAGAGGTATTCCTACACTTTTGGGGATGAAGGTCCCATATGATATAGAAAAAAGACCCAAACTGACCAATGCTAGACACAGTATAAAGGATCAACCCTGTTGCTAGGCTTAGTTTTTCTAGATTTTCCTATCTATCTAACTTTCTATCAAGCTTTTCAGCTCAATTTTCAACTTTCAGCTTAAGAAACAGTGACAGCCTGACCTCTCTTCCTATTAGATACTTAGATTTTGCTTTAACAGCCTAAGTATATTAGCTATAGTTATTTAGTATTACCAAGCCCTCCACCTCTCCTGTCAAATCAAGGAACTGGACATCTCTTTCGACCAAGCTATTGGACTAGTATGAGTATATTAACCTGAGGTATCTAATATAAATCTTATTATGGTTTAAATTATTAAATTGATTTCCCTCAGAATAGAAGTTGATTGTAATTTGGTTATTCATCTGTTTATTTAATCTTTTCTCAATTCTCAGCTTATCATTTATTCTTGTTGCAATAAAAGGTTTTTATATCCATATAACAATACTTTGAAGTATCCATGTAACAATTCCTGTTGCGCATCCCAGGGGGTCCCCCATTTAAAAGTATCTGTGGTCAGATTCATGCAAGAACCCAAATTCCCTCATAAGATCTATTGGCAAGCAAATCCAAATTCCAAATCATAATAAATCAGGCTATAGCACTAACTAAAGACTCTCAACACTCTTTCTTACATACAGATTTTGACCTATCCTGATTGATTTTTTTTATTCTAGCCATTAGCATACACTTTGTACCACTCAGCTTTAAGCTGTTCTGATTGATTGCTTTTACACATCAATCATTGCCTCTAAAGCATGCTAGACCTGTTTGAAAATTTTCACTTTTATCTGATTGACCACTTCCTTGAAGTTTTGAAGTGACCTTTATTTCAGCCTGATTCCCCTGAGATTTGGTCTCCCATCCAAACATACTAGATCCAGCTTACGTTAAGAGACCCACCAAGTGACCAGCCTCCTCTGCTATTGGTCACAAGAGGGTAAGAACCCCCATTTTGATTTTCTCTCTTATAATTCTTGTAGTCCTCATTTTGGATTTCTAATTGTAACCACTTAAAACTATCATTATTTATAACTTATTAAACACTTTAAATTATAACTAATTCCATTTTTATGCACACCCTATCTCTATGATTCATGGTCACCATTCTAATTATGCTAATTACAGTATGTCAACATCACAATGTTTTTTTTCCAGTTCTGTTTGTGTGACAGAGTGCTATTCTTATTATTGTAGCCCTTACACAGGTTGAAGTACCTTGGAAAATCTCTTGTATCAATGGGAGGTTTGGTAGCCAAAATGGTCCAGGCCAATTAGGGGCAATGAGAATAACCTCTGCCCTGTCCTACTGAATCTTGCACAAAACCTGAGGTAGGAATTGTAATGAAGGAAAAGCACAGTTTAGATGGTTTGCCCATGGAAGGAATACAGCATCACCTTTGTCAGTGGCAACTCATAGCTCCTCTGGAACAGTATATGACAATGTGATGTTCCCCTGTATAATCTGGGCTGGAGAATTGCTGTGTCAGCCCAATTAGCCCCCCTGAAGCCCATTTTACTCTGCTTTGCTGTAAGAACCTTCACTTCTGGACTGTTCATGCAAATCTGCACAACTGTTTAGGTTGTTCCCAACTAAGTGAATGAGCATAGCCACTCTTTGTATTATAAAACAAAATTACACTAGACAGTACACCCAGTCAAAGATACAACCCTAAGAACCTCTGTTTTACAATGTTCAGTTATACACACTTAATATTGTAAGCTCATATCTTTGGGAATATTTCATAGTCTCAGAACTGTACACATGAAATTGCAATCAACATACTACTATCACAATGATTAGTAAATCACGAGCCTTCCAAAAACATCTAATGTGACGTACTTTGCACTATACAAATATGAAATTATACTATAAGGTGGACATGAGAGTACAGGGCATCACAGTTGCATTTCCTGTTTGTTCAGGAGATGAACAGGTCCTGGACTGAAGTCCCACATAGGGCGAAAATATTGTAAATCACGGAGTTGTGTATCTTCCAATCATGACTGATAGCAAAGTGTCTGCTGAGAGAACCTGCTAGCACAATCTGGTTTCCTGAAATGTAGACTGCTGACAGATTAATTTGATTGCTAATGCACCAGTTCTATAGACCAGCGGTTTTCAAACTTTTTTCCTCAGGAACCAGTTGAAAAAACTCATTTTTGCCTGCAACCCAACAATTACAACTTTGAGCAATGCATTCTAGTCTTTCAGTGGCAACAGCAGGGCATACCGTGAACCAGTACCTGAGGGTCTGCGACCCAGTACTGGGTCTTGACCCATGGTTTGAAAACCACTGCTATAGAATGACTGTTTCTGATGATGAAAATAATGGTCATAATGCTATCAACATAATGAGGACAAGGTAACCTTGAATGACTGGGAAAAAGGCTTTGCAAGTCTTTCATATTGTTCACAGCTCTAGAACACTGATGTGTGTGCTGAACTCTGGAGATCTCCAGGTGCCTGGTGCTATACAGTTGTTCATCTGGGTTCCAACCCAATAGGAATGTATTGGTAGTGATTGTATTGTACAGTGCAGAGGTGAGGAAGGGAACTTTGATGCATACCCTGTGGGCATTCTTCCATTTTAAAAGGGGTGATATCATTTTGCTGGGAACAGTCAATGTAGTGCTAATGAACTGTTGGTTTGGCAAGTACAAGTTTGGAGTCACAGTTGTAGGAAACAAAGGTTAAGTCTTGCAAATGGCATGACATAAGTGAATGAAGCCTTATGACTTAGGAGAGACAGAGAAATTTCTGGCAGTCAGGAGTTGCTTACAGTCTGGTCTATGGTATCATTCATAGCCTGAAACTTATCCCATAGCAGGTAAATATTTGCCATGATTGAATTTAAGGATGCCCCAATGAAGTCTAACATCTGAAGATGGATTTTTTTAGCATTTAAACTGAATCCCAAAGATAAGAGTAGTTGTTGCATTGACAAAACTGATGCATGGGTTTCTTGGCATGACCTGATGACAAGAAACCAATCATCAAGGTTTGGGAAGAGGGTCAAACCACAGCATTTGGTATAGGCTACTAATACAGACAAAATCTTTTAAAAGATACTGGGGGTGGAAGCAATCCCTACAGGAAGTACTATGTATTGATAGTGGTAAAAGATCATGAGGACTCTAAGAAAGTGTATATGAATAGGGTGGATGTCCACATGAAAGTAAGCCTTTACTTTAAGTGCTTTCTAAGGCAATATTCCTGCCCTTCCCAGGTACATCCTGGAAACAAATGACAAACACTGCATCCTGTCACAATGTGGGCTTTCCCAAGGCAGTACAAGAACGAACACAGGTAGGAAGCACAAATTTCAACCTTAGGGTATGTCTACACTAGCAATTTATGTCAACTTAAGGAAGCTTAAGTCTACATAAATAAAGCCGCGTCCACACCTGACTTTCATTAAGTTGACTTAAGGGCTTCCTTAAATCGACTTAATAATTACCGGTCTTTAGATCGACTTAAAGCCTAAGTCAATTTGTTAAGTCGACCTAAAGCCGGTGTGGCTGCCCTAAGTGGACTTAATTCCCTAAGTTGACCTAGGGCTGGGGACAAGGGAGCAATGGCTCCCTTCTGGCTCTCTGGCAAGAAGGCAGCCACGGATTCCTGCTGAAAAGGGAGCCACGGCTTCCCGGGGAGAAGGGAGCCTCGCTCCCTTCTCCCTGAGACCTGTGCAGGTCCCAGCAAGAAGGGAGCCTGCACTCCTTTCTCCCCAGCGTGGATCCCGGCAAAAGAGAGCCCTGCTCTCTTCTGCCCAGACCCACGCAGTTCCCGCTAATAAGGGAGCCCTGCTCCCTTCCCGCTGGGACCCGTGGCTTCCTGGAAGAAGGGACAAATTGTTAGTCTGTGAACAACTGATATTATATACCTTGAATTGGCAATTAATGTATTTACATTTGTTTGGCTAGGAATTGCTCCTTACGTTTAAGGAAGACTATCTTATACTATCTTAAAAAGGGCTATCTATAACTGCGGTAGTGAGTATTATCTGAGGAAGATCAGGGTACAATGGGGGCTGAGCAGGACAGGGACAGTGGCAGGGCATAGGATGGGGGTGGGCAAGGCTGTGTTCTGCCCTGTGGGTGAGCATGCCAGGTTCTGGCTGTGCCAGCCACCCTGGCAGGGAGGTCAGTGGGGGAGCCTGGGAGCCTGCAGACTGCATCACAGTTACTCTGAGATCATACTTTTTAAAGAAGATTCAGTTATAAATCAGATTTCAGTGTCACTGGTATTTAGATGCACTTTCCATGGCTCATTAGAATCAAATGGGCAAGCAACTAATCCATGAAAAAATGATGTACTGACATTTTCTGTCCTCTAACTTGTCTCACTTGGTTCAAGTGACAAACAACAAAAAAGTGGCCTCTGACTGCATTTGTGTCATTAAGCCATCCAAGCAAGCAATACCTGGCAATATCAGGTGCAGGTAGAACTTCACCTTTGAATTTGAGATGGTTTACTGAACTCTAATCTGCCAATCGTAGCTCTGAATTTGTAGATTCATAGGCTATGTCTACACTTAGCCAAATAAGTCAACTTTGCTAAGTCATCTTAACAAAGTCGACTTTAAGTCGACTTTGTTAAATCGACTTAACATGTCAACACTATAAAATTATTTTGACTTAAAGTGCACCTTGCCAAATCGACTTAGAGTGTCCACCCTGGATGCCTAAGTCGACTTCTAGGGGCTAGGTGGACCTGGGACTGGTCCATGGTGGAAGGGTGGGTGCCCCTTTCAAAGTGCCAGGGGGCTCAGCATTTGCCCCATTGTACAAGGGTACAATGGGGGCTGAGCAGGACAGGGACAGTGGCAGGGCATAGGAGCGGGGTGGGCAGGGCTGTGTCCTGCCCTGTGGGTGAGCATGCCAGGTTCTGGCTGTGCCAGCCACCCTGGCAGGGAGGTCAGTGGGGGAGCCTGGGAGCCTTTAAGTCGACTTAAAGTCGATTTAGGTCTAATCTGCATCTACACTGGCTAAGTCGCCTTAATAAAGTTGATTTAGCCAGTAAAATTGACTTTAAAGTAGGTTTAATAAAGTCAACTTAAAATTTCCTTAAGTCGACTGAAGCAGCAACTTAAGTCGACTTAAGAAAATTGTAGTTTAGACGCAGAGTAATTAAGTCAATTTAAGCAGGCTCAAGTCGACTTAATTTACAAGTGTAGACACACCCACACATTCCAACACCAGAACTAACCATTGTGATCATCTAGTCTGACCTCTTTTAAGACACAGGCCATATATGGTCCCTAAAATAATCCCTAGAGCATATTTTTATTTTTAAAATATGAGCACGTCTTTAAGAAGAATGATTGCTACCCCTTCTAATTGTTCAATGGCTTCTACAGCATCCATGTGACTTTTTATAGTGTAAAACATGCTTTTTGTGAAGCTCTTTTTAAAGTAAGGGCAAATTCCCCAAGCAATTTTTTTGAATACATATTTGTTTAAGGGCCCAATATCAAATGCATTTCTAATATGTCCCTTTTTCTTCTGTGCAAACTTATCTGCTAATTTATACAAATATCTGCTAATTTATACAAACTTTTGTAAATGCTGCTGCTGTTCCTCTGACAAAGGCAACAGTAAGGAGGGTTGTGACAATTTGCAGTAGGACTAGAGTAATGTTAAAGTAAACAAGGGGATTTTTGGAGCAGTAACTTCATCTCAAAAAGGTCAGTTCTGAAGAGGAAGTGTATGTGGACAGGGCTGAATTATTGCTGGGGCTTTAGGGGATGAAAAAGGCTACAGCCCCATAAACCCCTGTGACAATCTGGCACCTGCCTGGCTCAGTGCCAGCAGGGCAAGAGCACTGAGAGTGCTCCTACACTCCCAGAGCTGGTGCAGGAGTGGGGCCTGTCTCCACCCTTGGGCCAGCTGGCCCACCCTTGGGGGAAGGGCAGTGCAGGCCAGCACCTGTTTGCTACCCTGGGGGTGGCTGCCCCCACACTGTGCACCAGATGGCTCCCCTTCCCCCAGGCACACTGGCCAGAGTGGGGCCAGGGTGAGGGTGCCCTCTGGATCTAGGGCCCCCTCCAGCAATGGGGGGGGGCCCGTGGTTGGAGGGGGCCAGGCTGAAGGGGTCCCCGCAGTGGAGGGTAGCCCAGATCCCTGGGTCTGTTAATCCGGCCTTGTATATAGAAACCACATTTTCTCTCACACTTCCAATCCAAGGCCCAGGATAACCTCCACTCTACATGCCAAAACAACTTTCCAGTTAAGTTGACTTTTTTAAGTTGACTTAATAAGGTCGTCTTTAAGTCAACTTAACGTCGACCTTATTAAGTCGACTTAATAAAGTCAACTTAATTTTTGTAGTGTAGACATAGCCCCTGGTTGACCTTATTAAGTAGACTTAACGCTTTAAGTCAACTTAATAAGGTCGATTTAGGCCCTAATCCCCATCCACGCTGGCTTTAAATTGACTTAAGGTGTTATTAAGTCGACTTAAGCTTTCCTTAAGTTGACTTAAGGAAATGCTTAAGTCGACTTAATAAAAGCCCAGTGTGGACGTGGCTTTGTTTAGTTCAACTTAAGCCTCTTTAAATTGACCTAAGTTGCCAGTGTAGAGGCACCCTCTTTTGTGTTCTACCTGAATCTCCATACCCTTAATTAGGATGAGGAGGAGAGTGCTGCACTGCCAGGGGTCTTGTGTACTGGTGGCTAGGAAATGGGAGGGCAAAGGAGCAGAGAGGGAGGAGCCATGTTTCATTTGCCAACAACTGCAGATGAACAGGCACAGAATGGAGAAATAAACTACACTGGAAAAAGACTGTCACAACTTAACTTACTCATAGCAGGATTGCCAAGCTAGCTGTATGGCCATTGGGGAAGCTGGCTCCCTGTTAATGAACCTGGCTTGGTTAGTGGCATCAGATGGCCCAATATTTATAAACATATTAATCACCCTCCAAACTATTTAAAAGAAGGTATAACTAAAAGGGTGACTACAGATGCATAGCAACAGACTAAAACAGTTTACTGTGGAAGAAGGCAGGAAGTCTATTAATTTGAACTCTATTTAAAATGTAGTTATTTCTGTAACATGTTGGTTGTATCTGGGTAATTTGGATTGGAAAGAACTGGTAACTGGAACTCTCTTACAAATAAAATATCTTGAAAGGATCTTATTGTCTCTTTCACTGAGCACATCAGCACAAAATTATTCAGCCCAAGGCACAGGAAACAAATATTGTCAAGTACAACATTATTTCTGTTATGATCTCTCTACTGTCCTCAAGGACTGTCATGTTTTTTATATCAATTTCTTTCTGTCGCCTTTTGTAACAAGCCTTTGTGCCCTTGCATACGCTCAGTCTGTTCTTCTGAGATCTCCACAACTATGGACTTTCAAGATCTGAAGGACAGCCAAGGACAATACTTTTTACTGTGATAATATCAGCCTGCTAAAAATCAAAGACATACTACCTCGTTTTTTAAGAAACTCAGTACATTATCATACTGGGGAGTCACAATACAATTCAAAACAGATTATTAATAGTTATTTTGGTTTGCCCTTATACATATGTATTTTACCCTCATTTTTTTCTATGTTGTATTTTGCACAAAGTCTATTTCTGTAGGGGAAAAAGACATGAATTTCACCCTAACCAGATAGTCACACTAAAGAAAAAAATATAGTTTTAATGACTCTATAACTAATAAGTCATTTATACAGAGTTCTAGGTAAGTGTTATGCTTTACACACAAAAAGATAGTTCTACCCATCTCTCACCTTATAATTTAACCCAAAATATGGTAAACAAATCAAGACATAGGGCAGCTGTTTTGAAGAATGAGGATTATTAATTTTGACAAGAATGGGAGAGTGATTACTTAAAGACCTGGATTTTAAAAGGAAAGAATTTGAAGAAGAAAAAGTGAATGTATGAGAGCAGATTAAAATAATAACCACCCTAGCATAATGTTTTCAACATGTTGGAGCATCCAACTGGTTTTTTAGTGAGGGTCATTCTGATATTGCCAGCCAGAAATTTCTAGGCATCTGCCAAAGGGTCTTTTTGATTTATTTTCTATTATCTTTTTTTAAAGGTAATTTCATGAAAATAAATTTTATTAAGAAATTATGAATGTTGCAAAATTAAACACTCAAAAGGCAAGCACAAAGTTTACTCTGTCTTCTTCTTTTTATACAGTATACCTAATTTCTTTCAGTTTAGAGCAGTAGTGAAATTGGCGTAGTCTTTAATTACATGATCATATGCTATTTTTATGTGGGCCCCCTGACTTCTTCAATGCATTGGCTGGACAATGTGCAGTGAATAAAGGGTGCAACATTCTAAATAACTTAAAAAATAAATGAAGAGGAAGGTTGCAGATAATGCAGTTGTTCTGAAGCCATTTCAATTTTTAAACTTAAAAAAAAGTCAGTTGCTGAAAATTAAAAATTTATTATCAGTACCTTGACAAAACTCTGGAAGACTTAGAAGAAAAAAAAAATGTCAACATTTCACCTGGTAAAATCATTTCCTGACCAGGTCTACATAGTATCAATAACTATTATTCCATTTTATGTACTCCATGTGCTTCACAAAGCTTAGAGGTTAGGATATGCAACCTTTATTCATTCATTCACACAAATATTTTCCACATTAGTGTATACTTCAATATGTCTACATGTGTAAGAAAATGTTTGCAAAAATGAATAAATGTTGCATAACTTAGCCTTTGTTAATTAAGCCTTTCAATAACTCTGGGTGTGTCTACACTTGTAAATTAAGTCGACTTAAGCTTGCTTAAGTCGACTTAATTTACTCTGCATCTACACTACACTTTCCTTAAGTCAACGTAAGCAAGCTGCTTAAGTCGACTTAATAAAACCTCCTTTTAAGTCAACTTTTGCCTTAAGTTGACTTTTTAAAGTCGACTTAAGCCAATGTAGACCTAGAGTAGCCCTAAGTTGACTCTAAGTGGACTTAGGGCTCTCCAGGACTCCCCCACTGCCCTCCCTGCCAGGGGGGTGGCACAAGAAGAGCCTGGCATGCCCCCCCAGGGCAGGGCAGGGCAGGGCAGGGCAGAGCCCTGCCCACCCTGCCCCTATGCCCTGCCAGGGTCCCTCTCCCCCTTTGCCCCATTGTACCCAGGTACAATGAGGCAAAGGCTGAGCCCCCTGGCACTTGGCAAGAGGTGCCCCCCCTGCCACCATGGACCTGTTCCAGGTCCACCTAGCCCCTACAGGTCAACCTAGGCGTCCAGTGTGGACGCTCTAGGTCAACTTTGTAGAGTCCCCCCTAAGTCGACTTCAAATTTAGGTGTGGACATGCTAAGTTGATTTAGCTAAGTTGACCTAAATTAACAAGTGTAGACATAGCCAGCGTGAGGAAGAGAAACAGAGTCCTGTGGCACTTTTAAAGACTAACAGATTGATTTATCACATGAGCTTTCATGGGAGAAAGCTCATGCGATAAATAAATCTGTTAGTCTTTAAAAGTGCCACAGGGCTCTGTTTGTTTCTCTGCAATAGACTAACAAGGCTACCTCTTTGGAACTTGATGACTCTGTGAGGAAAGAAGACTAAGGAGGAACTTAATAGAAGAATAGGGAAATAAGGTCAAAGTGCTTCACACAAACTATTATGACACTGTCTGGGTTTAGGGACCACTTATTATTGTTTTTCATATTATTTTTTTCATAATTACAATAATGCATAGTAGGTATGTCATGTTTGGTACCAATAAAAAGGTTATGATTTGCTAGGAAAGATTATGTTGTTTATGTGTAGGTCTCATATCTGTATTAGGAGTTATGAACCACAGGTATAGTGGACCTAGGGAGAAACCTGCTTGGTGAATCACCTGGAGTGACTATGTGACTCAATTTCATTTTGACTTGTAAAAACTCCACACAGCATAGGGAAGGCCAGAGGTGATAAAATCAGCTACACCCAATTCCATTTTTTTTTCATTCTTCAGCTAACACTAACCTCTGGACCTACACATCTGCAACTGAAAAAAGGATTGAGACTCCCCCAGATGCTGGATGTCTACCAAAGGAACTGAACAAGCCTGCAAATTCCAAATTCTTCCAAGGACTTGCTTTACATGGACTTTTAATCATTTGTATGTATGTGATCCACTTTGACCCTTTAACATCTCTCATATTTTGTTTCTTTTCTTTTTAAATTAAACCTTTAGTTTTAGTTACTAAAGGATGAGCTAGCAATGTGGTATTTTGATTATTCTTTGTGATGTTGCTGACCCTCTGGGTAAAGTAAAGAGTTTGGAGTTGGGAGTAACTTGTATCTTTACTAAACCCAGTGGCTATTTGGGAACCAGAAGAACTGAATTTCAAAAAAGGGGGCTGTTTATGCTTTGATATGCTTTTCGATAACAGGTGCGGGGAATCAGAAGCACGGTTTGTTACTGACTGGGAGTTGAGCTTAAGTGCCACCCATCAGGGTTTAGAGAGTTTGGCTCTAATTTTTGCAGCTTGCCCTGATCTTTGAGTATTAAGGTGGTTAACCAAGGAAGCCTGGGTCACAACGATATTAAGTTCTAAGAAGGACTGAGTATGCCAGGGTAGGTATCTGAGCCCTAGACTGTTAAAGGCCCTTTTCCCTGCAGGCAGAAGGGAGGTTACTACAGGTCAATTAGAGACACTTGGATCCAATTAAGAGCTGCTCCAGTCTACAAAAAGCCTGCCTCTGCTAGAGGGAGAGAGAGAGAGGGAGAGAGATTGAGAGAGAGAAAAACTGTCAGAAGTACTGAGACTTCCCCAGGTTAGAAGGAAGTTCTTCTCTCCAGCTGGGGAATAGTGAGAGAAAACCTGGACCTCAGCCTGCAGGGAGGACTGAGGTGGCTCTGGTCCCCAAGGACATTATTATCATCTCTATAGGCTGCGAAGGAGCCACCAAGAGGTACTCCCCTGGGTTCTGGGTTACATAACTTAACTGAAACCTCCCATACTCATGCGGGGTTGAAGGAGGCTCTACAGGCCCAAACCAAGGCCTGCCTCAGACACCCCAGAGGACCAAACAAAATCATGCCTGTTTACAATTGGGAATTTCTGTAGAACACACAATAAATAATAATTTATTAAATAGTCCTAAATTACCAGATTTTGTATCTAATATTATCACAGTTAAATTGCTACCTGTGGAACCCTTACACATCTTGTGTAATATAAATGTTTTATTTTTTATTCTACATACACTATGACATCTTGGCAAAGTAAGTTTATTGATTTGGAATTGTGTCTGATGTCTACAGACTTCTACTTTATCTTTGATTTTCACCATAAAGCACTTTTAACCAAAAAAAAAAAAAAAAAGCAACAACAAAAAACAAAAAATGAAAACCTATTTTTGTTAGTTAAGAAAAACTAAATCACAAACTTTTAATGGAGTTGGGAACCAAGCTTTTTATGTGAGAATATTTAAAGTACAGTGTACTATACTAGGTATTTTACAGTTAATAGTACTGAAAACACTTGGGGATGGGGGGTGATTCTCCCTTAAGGGTCCTTACAGGCATAATTAATTTCATGTAAGAGAACTAGTTCGGGATGTTATTATATATGATTTTAATATCCTACAAAGCTACAACACAAGAAATAATTAGTGAGAAGATTTCAAAAGATATATGCATCTCTGGTGGGTACAGAAATGTTCTATCCAGCAGTCTGCTCAGTTTCAAGAATACGTGTTATTCTGAATTTTTTCCCACAAGTGAGATATTAACTGTTGTATGTATTCTGTCTCTCTTATGCACACATACACACATAGATTCCTACCTTGTTTGCAAGGGTAATAAAATTGACCACAGGAAAAAAGTATATGACTGAATTAGCATTATTAAAAAAGTAAATGTGAAGAAACACGCTTGCAATGCAATAACCATACTGTTAATCTCTGAGCCCATCTCTATAGTTCAAAGTTTTCTTGGAAAGCTCTTTTAATACATACTAATAGCATGATTACACATGAAGGCAGCAAAGAAGAAAATACGTACATGTGATGTGATCACAAATATTAATTACAATCCATACTTGTTACCAGGAGAATCACAGTTTTGTACAGGATCAGTAGAAAATGCTGTAGTATTTTATTCTGTGTTTTCACAGGTTATAGTTTTCTTAATAATCATACAAAAATAAATTCTAAAAAGGTTTCAGAGTTTTTCCCTTTATGAAGCTCATGCCACATTTTAAAACCCAAATGATCTTTGTTCCTAAAACTTATATTAGACCATATTTTATCCTTAAGGTCCTTAATGTACCCTATGAGAATGGAAAATTAGTTTTGTAAAGTGGATCAGAGTTTTTCTTTCCCCCAACATGCCGCTTGTTCCAGAAAATTTTAGGAAGCAGAGATGTAAGGCCCAGTTATGGTGTAGATGCACCAATCGGTACACCATATCCCTTTAAAAAAAGAAAAATAATTTTCTCCTGGCTATTTCTTAATGAATTATGGCCCCTTTGTACTACCTGAATGATGCAAACGGGCTGTAACTCAGCTTATGATCTGGAGCTATCTTGCCCTGTGCCATGAGACTGGAGTGATGAGGCCAGAGTGACTAGGTAGCCTTTACTCTTCATGGACTCCAAATATCCTCTCCTTCTGTAATTCTCTGTGGCATTCAAAGAAACTTTGTTGCAAGGAAATCAACAGATGCTGTGGGGTGAGCTTTTGAAGAGTTGCATTGGATGTTAGTAACACAATGTTCATTGACTTTAATGGGAGTCACCTGACTAAAATCTCGCACAAATCATTTCCCTTGACTATAGAAAAAGAACATTGCACAGTTAAACCTTTTCTCTACTGTCATAGTACCAGGGCCGTCCTTGGGTGTGGGGGGGGGGGGGAAACGGGGCGATCACCCCAGGCCCCGTGGTTATGTGGGCCCCACGCTGTCCCACTCCCAGCTGGGGGCAGTGCGGGGCCCATGCCGTGGCCCCACCACATGGCCGCACTTCACCATGCCCCCGCTGCCTTTGGCTAAAGGCAGCATGGTGGGAGGCTTTGCCCGGCCTCTGGCCAGGGCCGTCCCTCGCTGCCCCCAGGGTGGAGCAGGCAGGCCCAGGGGCAGGGCAATTCATGGGGCCTGGCCTCTGTGGGCCAGGCTACACTGGCCTGCCCCACATGGTTAGCCCCGTCCAGCGGCAGGGCCTCAGGACCCGTGCCCCGGCTGTGGCACCACTGGCGGCAGCCTGGGGTCCTGGCTGGGGCTGGCTCATGGCCGTAGCTTCAGCTTTGGCCTACTCCTGCCAGCCCCGGCTGGGGACCTGAGGCCATGTCGCCACTGGGAGCCGAGGCTTGCCGGGCTCCCGGGTGGGGGAGCGGGTCGACCCGGGCCTCCCTTCCCCCCTCCAGTGTGGGGGTGAGGGTGGAGTGTTCCCCCCCCAGACTTGTTGGCCCCCGGCCCCGCTCCCCCCTAAGGACGGCCCTTTATAGTATTACCAGAACTACCTCTCCAAGCAGCATCATTCACTTTGACTGAAAGATGTTGTTGCTGATTCCTTGATTCTCAGCCTACGTTTTTGCACTCTCTCCACAGTGTAACTCAGAAGCTGGCTTCATCTCAAATAAATAATAAACTGGGGGAATAAAAGCATAGAAAGTAGGGAAACAACCTGACAACTTTACTCCATAGTACTTACATTGCCCGTCCACCCCCATCACAATAGCATCTAAGTATCTCACAGTGTATTTATCCTTGCAATACCAGGAGGGGCAAAGTAGTACTCATTTTACATATGGGGAATTGAAGCACAAAGAGGCTAAATGACCTGCCCAACCTGACCTTCGCACACAGGAGGTCTGTGGTGGAACTCAGAATTGAGTTTGGGTCTCCAAAACAGAGCCAGGCCAATATCAAATGGCACCCCAGGTGAGGAGCATCTTTGGAGCCTTTGCTTCCATTTCAGTGCCCACCAATGTTTACTTGGCTTGACGGACTGGTGACACTCAACTCTTTATCCACTCATGAGGGCATGGCTGACA
>ML685832.1:7168862-7186757 GCA_007922175.1 Pelusios castaneus
ACTGGTGACACTCAACTCTTTATCCACTCATGAGGGCATGGCTGACAACATTCTAGGACATTCAAGGAAAATGTAGTTCTCAGAAGGTCTAGAAGCTTCCACAACATTCTACAAAGGTCCACAACATTTGAGGACATCTCTTGCCCTAGTTTAACTGGAATGCTTTTTTGCAAACCCAAGTTAGTGGATTCAGTTCACAGGGTACACACACCCTTCAATTAAGGCAGAGAAGGCCTTAAAAGCCAGTGGCTGAGCGACCAGGGGGAGCTTGTGAACAGGGACTGCAAACAGGGGAGTTTGCGAGGGAAGGAGAAGGAGAAGCCCTGAGAAGGAGGTGAAGGAGATCCCCTTGCTGAAGAAGCAAGGGAGAGAGCGAACCTTGGGGAGAGTGAATTGCTGACTGTGTGTGCTTGTGCTTGTATCTTTTTTTCCCACAGGTGATTTCTGTGAATTGTCAGTTACTGTGTGAGTTGGGTTGTGATTGTGTGATTGTCTGGGGGCTGTTTGTACCATTGTTCTCTGCCCAGCCCTGATCAGCTCAATCAGCCTTGTGATCACCCTTCCCCTGTGTGCTTAACGAGGGGCAAGGGCTGACCTAGGCAGAGAAGGCCTTAAAAGCCAGTGGCTGAGCGACCAAGGATAGCTTGCGAACAGGGACTGCAAACAGGGGAGTTTGCAAGGGAGTTGGTGGGAAGTTTGTGTTTTGTGTAGCTACTATGGTGAAGAGGACCCGTGCCGCTTGTGCCAACACTGCTTCTTTCTCCTCCACCTGCGCCTGTATCCAGACAGACATACTGACCATGGATATCTCTACCCAGATCCTGGCGTGGACTTGCAAGGACTGTGGCCTGCATTTTCCACTCTCAGACAGTCAGGCTGGGGAGATCATTCAATGTGACAGGTGTCTCCTGGTGGAATCTCTCAGGAAGCAGGTGGGGGAGTTACAGGAGGAGGTGGCCAGGCTCAGGAGTATCCATGCCCTGGAGAAGTTCCTGGATAGCATCCATGAGGAAACATGCAAGGATGAAGAAAGTATCCAGAGGCAAAGGACTGCTCCCACACCCTCGGAGAAGGATGAGATGGCTCAAGCAGAAGGTGGACACTGGCAGCTGGTTTCTTCTGGCAGCAGACTGTGCTCCACCCCTGCTCCCATCCCACCCTCCATTGTGGTAAAGAACCGCTTTGCAGCACTACAGACGGGAGATGAGGTGGAAGAGGAGAAGCCATGCACCCCCGATGTTGGGAGGATCACAACCAACACACCCAGGAAAAAACGTCAGGTTGTGGTGGTTGGGGACTCTCTTCTGAGGGGGACGGAGGCACCCATCTGTCACCCAGATAAGGCCTCTCGGGAGGTATGCTGCCTGCCAGGGGCCCGTATCCGAGATGTTATGGAGGGATTGTCGAGAATCATCCGTCCCTCTGACTACTACCCCATGCTACTCATCCATGTGGGAACCAATGATACTGCGAGAGGTGACCCTCTGCAGATCAAAGGCGACTACAGGGCTCTGGGAGCACGGGTGAAGGAGTTTGGTGCACAGGTGGTGTTCTCCTCGATCCTTCCGGTCAAGGGTAGGGGCCCGAGCAGAGACAGATGCTTCCTAGAGGTGAATCCCTCGCTGCAGAGATGGTGTTACCAGGAGGGCTTTGGCTTCCTCGACCATGGGGTGCTGTTTCAGGAAGAAGGACTGCTAGGCAGAGATGGACTCTACCTATCGAGGAAGGGGAAGAGCGTATTTGGAAGCAGACTGGCTAACCTGGTGAGGAGGGCTTTAAACTAGGTTCAAAGGGGGAAGGTGACCAAGGCCCACAGGTAAGTGAAACTGAGTGAAACCTGGGGGAAGGGATGGAACTTGGGGGGTGCTGGGGCTGTAACAGCAGGAATAAAAGAGAGGGTAGTTGCAACTGGGGGCGGGGATCAAATAATTGTTTTTTATTTCCTGATTAAGTCATAATACCTCAGGCGAGTGGGGAAGGAGGACACTGGGAGAAATTGCACGGAGGAAGATGCGACAGGAGGGAGAATCGACAGGGCAAAGTAGGGCAATGGGCCCGGTATCTTAGGTGCCTGTACACAAATGCGAGGAGCCTGGGATTCAAGCAGGAAGAATTGGTAGTACTGGCACAGACAAGGAACTATGATATAATTGGAATAACAGAAACGTGGTGGGATAACTTGCATGGCCGGAGCACTGCCATGGATGGATATAAATTGTTCAGGAAGGACAGGCAGGGAAGAAGTGGGGGAGGAGTAGCGCTATATGTAAAAGAGCTGTATGACTGCTCGGAGCTCCACTATGAAAGTGGAAACAAGATGGTTGAAAGTCTGTGGGTTAAGTTTAGGGGAGAATGCAACAAGAAGTTTCCAGGTTGTCGCAGGCCCTGGTTCTTATGGGGCACTTCAATTATCCTGACGTCTGCTGGAAAGATAATACAGCAGTGCACAGGCAATCCAGGAAGTTTTTGGAGAATATTGAGGACAACTTCCTAGTACAAATGCTGGAGGAACCAACTAGGGGACTAGAGCTATTGCTCACAAACAGAGAAGAATTGATCGGGGAAGTAGAAGTAAATGGCAACCTGGGCAGCAGCGACCATGAGATGGTAGAGTTCAGGATCCTGATCAATGGAAGGAAAGAAAGAAGCAGAACACACACCCTGGACTTCAGAAAAGCAGATTTTGGCTCCCTTAGGGAGCTGATAGGCAGGGTCCCATGGGAGGCTGATCTGAAGGGGAAAAGTGTCCAAGACAGCTGGCTGTATTTTAAAGAAACCCTGTTAAAGGCACAGGAAGATACCATTCTGATGTGCAGAAAGAACAGCAAATGTGGACAGCGACCAGCGTGGCTTAGCAGGGAACTCTGTGGGGAGCTGAAACATAAAAGGGAAGCTTACAAGAAGTGGAAGCTTGGACAGATGACAAGGGAGGCGTATAAAGATATTGCTCGGGACTGCAGGGATAAAATCAGAAAGGCCAAAGGACAATTGGAGTTGCAGCTAGCAAGAGATGTGAAAGATAACAGAAAGGGGTTCTATAAGTATATCAGCAACAAGAAAAGGATCAGAAGTGGTGTAGGTCCCTTACTGAATGGGGCAGGCATCCTCGTGGAAGATGATGCGGAAAAGGCTGAAGTACTCAATGCTTTTTTTACTTCAGTCTTCACAGGGAGGGCCAGCTCCCAGGCTACTACATGGGGTAACGCGGAATAGAGAGAAGAGCACCCCTCGGTGATGGAAAGTCAGGTTAGGGAACACTTAATGAAATTGGATGTGCACAAGTCCATGGGACCGGATGAAGTGCATCCGAGAGTGCTGAGGGAGTTGGGGGAAGTGATTGCAGAGCCGCTGGCCATTATCTTTGAGAACTCGTGGCGAACGGGGGTGGTCCCGGAGGATTGGAAAAAGGCAAATATAGTACCTATCTTTAAGAAAGGGAAAAAGGAGGATCCGGGGAACTACAGACCGGTCAGCCTCACATCAATCCCTGGGAAAATCATGGAGCAGGTCCTCAAGGAATCCATCCTGAAACACTTGGAGGAAAATAGAGTTATCAGGAACAGTCAACATTGATTCACCAAGGGCAGATCGTGCCTGACCAACCTGATTTCCTTCTATGATGAGATGACTGGATTTGTGGATGCGGGAAGAGCCATTGATGTGGTATACCTTGACTTTAGCAAGGCTTTTGATACAGTTTCCCAAAGCATTCTCGTCAGCAAGTTAAGGAAGTATGGGTTGGACGAGTGGACCATAAGGTGGATCGAAAACTGGTTAGATCAACGGGCTCAGCGGGTAGGAATCAATGGCTCGATGTCTGGTTGGCAACCGGTAACGAGTGGAGTGCCCCAGGGGTCGGTCCTGGGGCCGGTTCTATTCAACATCTTCATTAATGATCTTGATGATGGAATAGACTGAGTGCTTAGTAAGTTTGCAGATGACACCAAGTTGGGGGGAATGGTAGATACTCTGGAGGGCAGGGACAGAATCCAGGGAGACTTGGACAAATTGGAACACTGGGTCGAAAGAAACCTCATGAGGTTCAACAAAGACAAGTGCAAAGTCGTGCATTTAGGACGGGAAAATCCCATGCACTGCTACAGGCTGGGGACCGATCGGCTAAGTAGCAGCGCTGTAGAAAAGGACCTGGGGGTTATGGTGGACGGGAAGATGAATATGAGCCAACAGTGTGCCCTTGTTGCGAAAAAGGCCAATGGGGCATATTAGGCTGCATCAGTAGGAGTATTGCCAGCAGATTGAGGGATGTGATAATTCCCCTCTATTCTACACTGGTCAGGCCGCATCTGGAATACTGTGTCCAGTTTTGGGCTCCCCACTACAGAAAGGATGTGGACAAATTAGAAAGAGTCCAGCGGAGGGCAACAAAAATGATTAGGGGACTGGGGCACATGACTTATGAGGAGAGACTGAAGGAACTCAGCTTATATAGTCTACAGAAGAGAAGACTGAGGGGAGATTTGATAGCAACCTTCAACTACTTAAAGGGTTGCTCGAAAGAGGAGGGAGCTAGGCTGTTCTCGAGGGTAACAGAGGACAGAACAAGGAGCAATGGTTTCAAATTACAGCTGGGGAGGTCAAGGTTGGACATTAGGAAAAACTTTCTCACTAGGAGGGTGGTGAAGCTTTGGAATGGGCTAACTAGGGAGGTGGTAGAATCTCCATCTTTGGAGATCTTTAAGGCTCGGTTAGACAGAACCCTTGCTGGGATGATTTAGGGGGAGTGGTCCTGCTTTTTAGCAGGGGGTTGGACTAGATGACCTCATGAGGTCCCTTCCAACCCTATGATTCTATGATCTATGATTCTATGAATTAAAAAAAAAAATCCAAACAAACTTTTGCAAACTTGCCAGTTGTGTAACACAGCTAATAAGTCTTTCTACTCTTACTCCCCTTGCCATTCAGACAGACCCTTTTTCTCACCACCACTTTTACCTTATGCTGTGTTCTAGAGAAAACCCAGAGGCCTATAAACACCTGAATTACTTCTGAAATCTTCAAGGGTAGTCAGTTGGCCCCTTCTGAATTTGAAGGTTGATGAATGGCAGGCGGGCATGATCCCCATTCTCACAGTTAAAAGACACAAGCAGATGTTTTCCAGGGCAAACCAGATGCCTACCTGTCCCAGTCACCTATTCATCAGCAAAAAAAGCTATGCAATGATCCTTTAGTCCTACTGCTGCCGTTTACTTTATGTTATAGATGAGATGCTGCGGAAGGGAAGGGGCCAAGGGGGACTTTTCAGGGATTGTGCCACATTATGTATTTAGTTCAAAATATTTTGATATATTGTCTTTTTCTAATGATCTAAATAAAAAAAAATGACTATCAAACAGTTATCAGTGATGGGTGAACTTTAAAAGATTCAGAGACTCTGTTCAGAAGAGCAAGCAAATGAAAACAATGTTTTCCAGAATTAATCCGTGAACAGTTGAAGTCTCCATTCCATGACATTCAAGTCTCTCCCTTCCCTGTAAGTAAGCATCAGTTCTTGTCTTGTCTGGACATGTACAGTTGTTTCTAGAAATAACCTATTGAGATTTATACATTCTGCGATATTTACGGTAAAAGTAGCAATTTTATGAAATCCCCTGACTGCATATTTATGTCCTGGGGAAGTTCCTGAACCACAGTCACAAGGGACAGCTGGCAACTAATGTTTTCTTTTTCTCTCTCTCTCCTGCATGCCATCTCTGGATCCTCTTAGTCTAGTAGTCTCCGTTTTTCCATTCCTCCTGAATAATAGGGGAGGAAGGAGGGAAGAGTAAAGTCTGCTTTTTTTTATTTTTTAGTAACAGTGAAGGTGTTGAAAATTGAGCATGAACATCTAAAAGGAACAGTATTAGGTATTGTGGCAGAAATGAAATGGTAAAACGTGAAGAAGCGCTAGCGGTCTGTATCTTCAATGAGGCCCTCATTATAGAGATTGTGTGGGGTAAAGCATTCTCCTTCGGTCTGGCAGTTAAAACTCTGACTGGTTATTTGTATTGAAAAACTGCTGCAAAAAACCCAGAGATGACAGCCAGGGATGACCTTTGAAAGCCATGTGGTCCCACAAAAAGAAGCTTTGAGTTGGAAGGATTTCCCAACTATATAGTTAAGGGACTGAGCAGGAAGAAAAAACTGTTTTTGTTAAAGAAGTTGTATTTGTGTGAAATCCTAAAGAGAGAGAAGCCAAAAAGCTGCTTCTTCGGATAGAGTCATGAAGCATTACCTGAGGTTTGGCAAAATTGACACCTGTGCAGTGTATTATCACCTCAGTTCAATGAAACAGGCCTCATTTACATTTTTTAAATAAACAAATTTCAATAAGAAAACAAAATTGACCCTGTGCCACTGATAGTTTCCTTCAACAGGAGAATAATTTGCAAGGTACAAAAATCTGCTACTGCTCAAAGAGGCAAAAAATAACTACTCTTTTTTTTTTTTTTAAGTACCTGAAATGGGAATGGAAGCTGCAGAAAGCTGAACAGCATTTACAGATACACTACATTCAGTATGAAGTGGAGTTAATTAGTGATTCCATAGATGCCTTTAAAATTGATGGGGTTTTTAAAAAAGACATCTGAGACCTTTGGCCAGATTTTCTGGGCAGTTATGATCCCTTTGGACCACTGAGCACATAATCTATAAAGATGCCATAATCTGCTCACAAGTACCTAGCAGAAATTTCCTGTCAAACTTTGTGGAACGGCAGGGAGGTGCAATTCTATGCCTCTGAACTACTGGGGTAGGGCCTGTATGGACTCTCTTAGTGTTACAAATTAAGAGATGTCCAACACCTTTCTAAGGGCTTCTGTATGTAAGAAGGTTTAAACCAGCTATGAAGTTTAACTATCGGTATAGTTAAATAGGTATGTTTATACTTACAAAACTCTCCATGTGCATACGCTTATTTCAGAATAAGTATGGCTTCTTTTAGATTATCTTAAATCCCTTCCCAAATGTAAGTGTTAACCGACCCCAGAAATCCCAGTTTTATCAGAATAAGAGTGTCTACACAGAAGGCTATAGCAGTATAGGTATCAATTTAAATTCACACCATAACTCAAACTGGTATGCCACAGGACTCTGTTGTCTTTCTACAATAGACTAACACGGCTACCCCTTTGGAATCAAACTGGTATAACTTTCTTATGCAAATACCCACTAAGACAGAAGTCCCTAAACTGGGGGGGGGGGGGCTGGAGGAACATTCAGAGGGAACATAGCAGGGCCCAGGCCAGCCCAGCTCACTCTGCCCTGAGCTCTGCTTCAGCCCCTAGCCCAGCTATGGCCTTGGATCCCAGCCCTTGCCTCAGCCTCGGTCCATGGTTGCCTTGGGGTCCAGCCGCTGCCTCAGACTCTGGTTGTATTGTCTGACCGTAGTCTCAGTGTCCAACCTGTAGAGAGATTCTTGTAGAAGGTTGTGATTTTAGAGACACTCCCTAGCATGGGTCAGTGTTGTGTGAATTGGGAGATGTGCTCCACAGGTGATATACCACGACTACTCCCAGATACACACCTGGGATACACACCTGGGAATCACTCCTGTCTGTGGGTGCATCTACACTTACAAATTAAGTCGACTTAATTTATTCCGCATCTACACTGGCCTTTCCTTAATTCGACTTAAGCTGCTCCTTAAATTAAATTAAGGAAAAATTAGTTCAAATTAGTAACACCTAGTTTTAATTCGAACTAACGCTTAAGTCGACTGTATTAAGTCGAATTAAGCCAGTAGAGATGCAGAGTAGTGCTTAGGTGGACCTTTTTAAGTCGACTTAAAACGTTGTCAACTTAATAAGGTTGAAAAGGGGCCACATCTACACTAGAAAAGTTAAGTCGACTTTTGTTAAGTCGACTTAATAAGGTCCATTTTAAGTCAACTTAAAGTCCACCTTATTAAGTCAACTTCATAAAGTCAACCTAACTTTTCAAGTGTAGACATAGTTTTTGTTATTAAAGTTCTATTCCTCACTCATTCAATGGCATGGTCTTTAATGAACCCTCAAGATCATTACACAACCCCTACCTCAGTCTGAGCCCTTGGCACCCAGTTTCCAGCCTCAGTTCTTGGCTGTTGCAGCCCCACTCCTAACTACAGCCCTAATGGTGGCCTTTTCCCCAGTTTCAGCTGTGGTGAAGAGAAGCATGGATGGGATAAGGCAGAGCATGTAGTAAAAAGTTTGGATACCCCATTCGTGCCAAACACCATGTGGAGATCTGGCTCAAGAAGGAAATTCAGTAACATCTGAACTAAGATGTGCTCCCTTGTGCTTTACAAAACAGCCAAAGTCAGGTGACAGGGAAGTGATGATTTTAGAGCTGGAAGATTTTACAACAAAAACTGATTGGAATGTTGTTTCAGGAAAAACATCTTCCTTCATCTGATGAAAAAAAACAGTCTGACTGGGAACTGGGACAAAGGTAGGGTCCGGAATTCTAAGAATGATAAGCTGCACTTTCCTTTTGCTACTCAGTGTCACTGTTCTAGAGTGTGCATCCTTATATGATGATTGTCAGAGTACTGAGAACTGAGAGTCATCTTGTTACCCCTCGCCTCCAGAAAGAGGGAAACTTACCTGATGCTTATCTGTATGTCAGCTTATTGACACCTCTAGTTAAAGAACATCTCTGGACAATTCTAGCCCTCATTTTGCTTTGCAGGTTAATATGTACATGCTCATACTATGAACACTGCAGACAGGATAGGGGAACAGTAAATCTTAAAACATTTCTAAGGATAATAAAAAATAAAAATAAAAGCAATTATGAATTTTTTAAAAAATACAAATAAAGTAAAAGTACCCTGGAATAAAAGTAATGCGGCATCACCAGAAGGTAATTTCCTGTCAGCGCAGACCAGTGATGACATTGTGCTCATTAAAATTCAGGAAGTCAATGGGAGATACACAAGCTACACAGAGTACATATCTCTCATTGAGTGCCAGTGAATTTCACGTAAGTGTAGCCCAAGCCCTTGAGAATCCCACTTTGGGGCATTTGTGGGCTTGGTATCAGTGAGGGTGCCACCAACCTTGTTAGCTTGGGGCAGCATCAGCACTTGTGTGGCTTTGTGCACGGCTACTGAAAGAAACATAAGGGTCCTATGGGATTAGGCATAAACTGAGCTGTAATTTTGATAAAGTCAGTGGTGATTGTAGGAGCCTAAGGAGATAGTTAGGGCAAGATTCAGAAAGGTGGTCAGGGTATCCGTGTGCCTAAATCACTTTTGAAAATGACTCAGACTCCCAAGTCAGTTAGGCTCTGCAGTGTTGAGAGGAGTAATAGCTAAATATATTTTAAATTGTGTTTGTTTTTTTTTCTTAAATGTCTATAAAGTACAAAAGGCAGGTCCCTTCCTTCACTTCTTTTTCTGTGTCTTTTATGGCCTAGATTTTCAAAAAGAGGAACCTCCTAATAGGTGCCTAAATAGGAGCTTATCAGAATTGTTAAAATGTGGACCTAACAGTTTCTGTTAAGTCTTTGATTTCAAACTGGTTTGATGACAGCATTTTTTTTATTGGCAATTATGAAATTCTGCTCTGAAGGGGCCATGGTACGCAGGAAACACCTTCAATAGCTTGTGACAGATGCACCCTGATCCACTTTCATCACCCTGATAGGAGTCTGTATTGAATCTCAGATTAAACTAGTGCACTACTGACAATCTCAAGACATCAGAAATCATGAACTCCCACTCTACCCCCGACAAAAAAAAATGAGATCAGTTTAAAAACCATGGTATTTTTTTTAAACACATGTTTTTAGTCTGTCTTTTGATATTTCATTTCTACCTGCCCATCCTCAGTGTGTGTGTGTCACAATTAGTGTGGCTCACTCTTCCAAATGTACTGCGTGAGGTCACCCTGCTTTAGGAATTCTCACCCTCCCATCTGCCTGTTCCCTGTCCTGCAATTAATTCTGCACCCAGTTTTGTTCCCATCTGTCCCTGAGCACACCCTACCTCCTCAGCTGAACTATATCAATTCCTATAAGTTCAGCCCCATCATCACCTCCCACTCCATGCAGTTCAGCACCTCATCAATTTAATCCCCCTTATTTTACTTCCCAACAGCCCTTACCACCCTCTCCCATGCCTCACCTGTGTTCCTACTCAGAGTCTTCACCAGGCCTAAGGAGAGTGAACTGCAGTAAGATCCCAGTAGCAGGGTGAAGCAGCCACCCTTCGAGGAGGGCTCAGTAGGGTTCCCACACTCCACCTGCTAGACAGAGGACACAACTGCCTGGAGCCAGGGCAGGAACCCGAAAGGTGGAGTCAAGGGGAGAGGGGACCATATAAAGGGTTGGACCAAAGCCCCACTGGGGGAGCCTCTTAGGAGGTGGGCAGACCAGTCACTGGAGCCTCCTAGGAGATGGGAAGACTGGCCTGAGAAAGACCTGAGAAATTCCACCATGGGAAGGCCCTAATCCTCCTCCAGGGGTAGTTACTGAACCCCAGGGCAGTCAGGAAGGAGGGCTGTATCTCTATTATCCTCCAGGGGAGGACCTGGAAGAGCTGCAATCAGTGGAGAACTGGAGGATTGGAGAGAGGAGCTTACTCTGAATGGCCCCTGTGACTGGAGGAGCTGCCTTCTGCTGAAGACCTGAGAGAGGGGCCTGCTGTGAGAAGCGCCTGTGACCTTTAGGAGCTACTCTTAGTGGACAGCCTGGAGGAATTGCTGGACCTGCTGCCTATGGACTCAGAGGGCCTGACTGGAATCCCCCTAGCTATATACCTGGATATATATGAAGAAGACCATGGGACTCAGATACCAGGGTGGGGGCAAGGGAGGAAGTAGCCCAGGGACAGCAGGTAAGTGCCCGCCTGAATGGTAGTCGGTGTGTTTCAGCGGGAGCCCCACTGAACCCAGTGGCAGACTGCTCTGCCACTGGATAGGGCCCTGGGCTGGGATGTGGTGGTTTTGGGTGGGCCTGCATCCCCCTTCTTCCCCCACCTCCTCTGGTTTCCTGAGCCTAGACCCTTCCCATCTTGATCTTCTACAGACTTTGTGTATTTGCCTCACCCTGCCTGAGGGCTGGAAGGCTACTGACTCTGGGTATTTGTCTTGCCCAGCCTGAAGGGCCGAAGGCTACTGACTCTGGAGACTTGCCTTGCCCTGCTTGAAGGGCTGAAGGCTACTGACTCTCAGGTGTTTGCCTTACCCTGCCTGAGAGCTGGAGACTATAGACTTCAGGTGTTTGCCTCGCCCTGCCTGAGGGCTGGAAGGTTACAGACTTGTGAGTTTGCCTGGCCATGCTTGAGGGCTGGAGACTATAGATTCTGGCCGTTTGCCTTGTCCTGCCTAAAGGGCTGGAGGTTACTGATTGAGTGCTTGTCCCAACCAGCTAGAATGGTTGGAATGATAGACCGTGGGTGTTGACCGCACTACAATCCCTCTTTCCTAGGCTGGGTGCTACCTATAAGGAAGAGCAGAATACCATATTGTCCAGGTTTCTCACAGGAGGGAAGTGGGGAAAGAGGAATGGAGTGGAGCTGAGCTCTTTGCTCTGTGCTCTTTAAAATCCAGACCCTACTGGCTTCTGGCAAGGCTGAACTTCACAACATGCTGGAGCTTCCTGCATCATCAGGAGACAAGCTGAAGGACCCTCTGAAATGTCATCATTCACAAAAAAATTATGAGAATTGGTAATACTGCTACTGCCTTCCCTGTTTGCTGTGATTCCATTCTGTGTTTCTTTTCTTAATTTTCATGACCTATTTTCTCATTCATCTTGTTACTGGTCTCTCCTTGCTTTTTCCTTCCCATCTTCATTTATATCTGTGTTCATTCTCTCTCTTTCTTGCAAGGGCTCTGGTAAATTTTACTTTACTGCATATATTCACTATAGCTCGGGAAGGGTGAGCAGATATCCCAATTTTATAGGGACAGTCCCAATATATTCAGGATTTTGCCTTACATAGGTGCCTGCCTCTCATGATTTTATACTTTTTATCTGGTCACCTCAGTCAGGTTAGCTCCTGATTCTAATGAATTCCTTCGAATACTGTAGGTTTTGATATTAGACTTTTCTGTGAGGATGACATCTTTGCAGTACTTAAACACTTCCAGTATAAATGTTTGTTTCTGGAAATCCAAAGTGTTTTGAAAAAGCGAGTGGTTATATTTGTGTCCATTTTGTAGATGGTCAACCTGAGACTTGGAAAAATGACTTGCCCAAGATCATCTGGCGAACCTCAGGAGAGTTTCTTTGTTAATTCCGCCTGCTTCTCAGGTGGTAAAACTGATATTTTAAGCAGTCAAATGGAAACAATCATACCTCACTGTGATAGAAAAGATAATGGAAGTAAGCAGCTGGCTTCTGGAGTAGGGTGAGAAAGGACTATTGAGAGACTGACTTGTTACATATAGGCCACCTTAAGATGTATCTGTGTATAAAGACAGAATCTTTTATTGGCTTACCCTGAAACTGCATCCTGGGTCGCCACTTAAATGGGACAAATGAAATAGATATCCAGATCCAAGGAAATCTTCTCACTCTCAGTATATGCTCTTTCATATGCATGGGAAGATATAACGGATTTCTTATTTGTAAAAAATATAAAATCATTCACCTACATGCCTTTTTCCTGCTTGGATATGGACAGAAATGGATTAAATTGGTTGGCATTTTTTAAAAAAATCACATCAATTCTTCCTCAATTTTCATACTATGTTTATGAAATTTAACTGAATGCAATGTTAACAGATGTTTGATTTCAATTGTCTGTTTGTGTATTTTAATTTTAAAAGTTCAGAGTTCAAATTTGATGGATATATAGGCGTTTCACTGCATTGCTGTCTACTGCCACCTCTGTTCATTTAACTCGCGTGCTTTAATCTAGAATCAAAATGAGATACACAAACATCTTCCATGGTCTAAATATATAAAATGTTTTAAAATATAAGTATCAAAAGGGGGTATTTGTAAATTAATGGGGCTGTCTCAAATTGGTTAGGAACAAAATTGATTGTTTTTAGAGATAAAATGCTGTATAGCATCTATTAATAGGCATGTTCACTGTATATAATTTTTTAAAAAGATGAACTAGATTGCATAGGAGTAGGATGAGAAAGGACATTTGGTGCTCAGCACTTTTGCAAACCATTACATGAAACGGTGGGTTGAAATCCAGGTCCCACTGAAATCAATGAGAATCCTGGCCCTACTGAAATCAACAAGAAGATTCCATTATGGACACCTTATTTAGGAGCCTAAGTATGGATTTACAAGATAAACTTTCTGCTTGTAAGTCCGTACTCAGCCTATTATTTTTAAAGATCTTGGCTATGACTTTTTCCCTGACAGTTTCTCTAATAAGCCACCTGATCTTAGGGATGGAAGGAAACTTAAATGGTCATTTAGTCTACCCACCCATACTGAGGCAGGACGAGGTATAGCAATATGATCCTTGTTAGGTGTTTGTCTAAGCTGTTCTTAAAAATCTCTAGTGACAGGGATTCCACAACTTGCCCAGATAGCTTGTTCCAGAGTGTAACTATCCTTATAGTTAAAAAGTTTTTACTAATGTCCAGACTCAATCTCCCTTGCTGAAAACTTTGTTTCTTACTTCTTTTCCTAGCCTTGATGGACATTGAGAACAGTGGACTGCAGTCATTTTTTACATATTTGGAGATTGTTCCTATGTCCTCCTTAATCTTCTGTAAACTAAACATGAACAATTCTTTCAACCTTTCCTTATAAAGATAATTTTGAATTCTTCTCCTTTTTTCAAAGTGCTAGCAACCCCTCCCATCTTTGTGTCATCCTCAAATTCTGTAAGAATACTCTCCAATCCAAGTCATTAATGAAAAGATGAATAATGGTAAACCCAGGACAAACCCCTTCAGGACATTACTAGATATATCCTCCCAACTTGACAGTAAAACCATTGATAACTACTCTTTGAGAACCGTCTTTCAACCAATTGTCTACCAACCTTATAATAAGTTAATCTAGACCATATTTTATAAGTTTGCTTATAACAGTGTCATGAGGGTATGTGTCCAAGGTCCTACTAATGTACAGATATATCACTTCTATTTCTTCCTCTCATAAACTAGTTCAGTTATACTGTCAAAAAAGAAAATTAAATTGATTTGACATGATTTGTTCTCGACAAATCCTTGTTGGTTATTGCTTGTCACTTTACTAGCCTGTAGGTTTGAACAAATTGATTCTTTAATAACTTGTTCAAGTATCCTTCCAGGTATTGAATTGAGGCTGACTGGTCTATAATTCCCAGGGTCCTCCTTTTTTCCCTATTTGTAGAAAATATTATGTTTGCTCTTCTCCAGTCCTGAAGAAAATAATGCATGCTTAACTTAATAGCACTAATATGATTTAAGCTAATCACAGGTGTAAATCTTAGAAGGATTAAGGCATTGCTGTCTACCATGTGGTTTGTAATCTTGGTTTCTTTGTCTTCAGTGCCTATAGTAACACTTACCACAGGGTGACTGAGATCTGAGATCTCCCACCTGTGCAGATGAGATTGCAGGTTGTTGGTTGTGTCCTGACTGATTATACTGAAGATTCAGGGCCTCAACCCTCTCTCATTTGGGTGGCTTGAGAGAATAATTTAAGATTTTCTTTGCTCTTATTAAGACATGAAAAAGGAAAAGAAACAATGCATACCTCTTTTTATACAGTACATTGGTTAAGTAGACAAGTATAACATTAGTATATATAGTTTATGCATTTTATTATATTTAAAATTCAATATCCCTATAAATAATGGAATAATTTCATGACATTTATCACAATATGAGTGTTCAGTAAATATTTATAATGCAACCTCTGGTATAACTAATTAAAATAAAGGGATAAATAAATATCCAGAAGAAAGGAAAAGAGAAGAAGGAATAAATTGCCTCTTGACACAAAAGGGCAAGTCTTTCCATTTGGATAAAATGTAAATTGTAGTTAGTAGCAACACAAGAACTGGTTTTATCTCCCTTCAGATTTTAAGATGTTAAAAAAGGGATAGCACTTTAAATAAAAGCCTATGGAAAAAAAAACTGTATTGAAGCAATTAATTGCTTTAATTACCTCTCCTAGATCCTTCAGAGTGTCAGGCATTTAAATCTCCTGCAAGCCATTCATTCCATTTAAGGAGAATAACCCAACAACCATCAGTGAGGGAAAAATGTGAACTCTAGTTAGATTTCTTCATTTCCTAGCCCCTAAACCTTGGTATAATAAAAGTGCCTGTAGCACATAATTTAATTCCATTTCATTTCCATGAACTATTTTAGGTACATGCACTTATATGTATCAGTAGGAGTATTGCCAGCAGATCGAGGGATGTGATAATTCCCCTCTATTCTACACTGGTCAGGCCGCATCTGGAATACTGCGTCCAGTTTTGGGCTGCCCACTACAGGAAGGATGTGGACAAATTAGAAAGAGTACAGCGGAGGGCAACAAAAATGATTAGGGGGCTAGGGCACATGACTTATGAGGAAAGACTGAAGGAACTAGGCTTATTTAGTCTACACAAGAGAAGACTGAGGGGAGATTTGATAGCAACCTTCAACTACTTGAAGGGTTGCTCCAAAGAGGAGGGAGCTAGGCTGTTCTTGAGGGTAACAGAGGACAGAACAAGGAGCAATGGTTTCAAATTACAGCTGGGGAGGTCAAGGTTGGACATTAGGAAAAACTTTCTCACTAGGAGGGTGGTGAAGCATTGGAATGGGCTATCTAGGGAGGTGGTAGAATCTCCATCTTTGGAGATTTTTAAGGCTCGGTTAGACAAAACCCTGGCTGGGGTGATTTAGGGGGAGAGGTCCTGCTTTTTAGCAGGGGGTTGGACTAGATGACCTCATGAGGTCCCTTCCAACCCTATTATTCTATGATTCTATGTAATTGCAATCAAGTGCAGCTTGCACTCAGAAATGAAGGACTTGATGTTGGAAGCTAGTCCAACCAAGAAGGCCCCTGAACAGATACAGAGACCCATTGGCTATGTCTACATTAGGAAAAGTTAGGTTGACTTTGTTAAGTCGACTTAATAAGGTCGACTTTAAGTCGACTTAAAGACAACCTTATTAAGTTAATTTAACAAAGTGGACTAAGTCGACTTAACTTTAAGTCGACTTAGTCCACTTTGTTAAGTTGACCTAACCACCCTTAAGTCGACTTAATGAAGTTGACTTAAGGATTACTACATGTCCATACCATCCTGAAATCGACTTCAGGAGTCGGCTTAAGGCTTAAGTCGACCTAATGGGTGGTTCTTATTAAGTCGACTTAAGCTTTCATTAAGTTGACTTAAGGAATTTCTTAAGTCGACTTATTGAAAGTCTGGTGTAGACAGGGAGTAATTTAGGTCGACTTAAGCCTCTTTAAATCAACCTAAATTGCTAGTGTAGACATAGCCATTGAGATCAATGGTGCTCTCTGCAGCTATAAGAGTGAGTCAGTCTGCACAGAATCTCTTGCAGGACTGGAAGCCTAATTAGAAGTTAGGAAACTAAAATAAAACAAAGATACAATGGACAAAGAATGGCCAGAAATATCACAATGTTTTTGCGGTCTACATTATTATTACTATTACCTAACAAATAATAATTGTAAAAACTGCATGCTTATAAGTGCATTATTAAACTAACACATGGTTTATGTGAATAGAATTTATGATTCATAATAGAGTAATAAAATTGTAACAGGATAGATAGTTATGATTAAATGAATGTTGCTTCAGTGGTTCGTGTCAGCTTATAGAATGCCAATGCCAGCTGAGGTAACATTTTTTGGTTCAGTGATTCAGGCTATCAATACCCTGGCAACCATCACAATGAGAATGCTGTTGTGTGTTGTAACATTTAATATATCATTTATCAATAGTATATTTAGATAAGTATCTACAGTTTTTTACTGAACAATTCTCATGTTGCAGTTCTTTTGTTCTATTGTTTACTGTACTTCTGTATAACATGACATTCTGAAAGATTGCATTGAATTGTATTGGGTACAATTTACAAAAAAAATTGCAAACAAACACTCACAGCACAAAGAATGAACTATATTATCTGACTGCCAAATAAATATCCTCTTTTCTGAAAAACAGTCAAATCAACAGGAGATGGAAAGATAGATTTTCCACCAAAAGTCTATTATTTTAAGGTTATCATGGTTCTGTCATGTCTTGTCTTAATCTCGCATATCCCTATAGGCACTATGTTCCATGAATATGATCGCAGAGAAAGTGTTGAGGAAAAAGTCTGGATAAAAGAGTGACGTAGGAATATAGGGACTCCTTTCACATCTTGTTTTACTTTACTTCTATAAAAGATCATCTCTTGCTGCATGCTCTCAGCCTAACACATGGGTGTCAAACATGAAGCCCACAAACCTCTTCCACCCAGCCTGTGACTGTGCTCTGGGTTTGTGAGACTGCACAGAGAGAAAGTGGTCTTGTGGAATGCAGGCTCACATACACAGCACTTTGTGATGCAGCACGAGTGCCCTAGTATTTCAATTTATGGTATGTATGGCCCACATGAAGTACATTTAAGTCAAATCTGGCCCGCCATACCAAATGGGTTTGACACCCTTGACATGAAAGACCCCTGACATTAGAGTACCACAGTGCTAGCGATTCAGCATGGGCTATGCAGAAGTGTCAAGTGGTTTCAGATTCTCTGGCTACATCTACACTTGTAATTTTAAGTCAACTTTAACTAAGTTGATTTAGTTAAGTCGACTTAGTGCATCTACACTTAAAATTAAAGTCGACTTAAAGGGGAACTTAGAAAGTTGACCTAGAGCATCCACAGTGGATGCCTAGATCGACTTCTAGGGGCTCAGGGGGACCTAGGGAAGGTCCACGGAGGCAGGGGGAACCCCTGCCCAGTGCCAGGGGGCTCAGCCTTTGCCCCATTGTACATA